>JXCR01142786.1:5016-15132 GCA_002079205.1 Phalaenopsis hybrid cultivar | reverse complement strand
TTTTCTAAGATTCTCAATCACTTTCTTTTCATTTCTCCAGTAGGCATTCCTCTATGTTAGATTTTCTCCTTCTCTACTATCATGGATTCAAAAGTTTTATTATGAACATCAACTTCATTGCCTCCATCATTCTCATAATCATGTCCACATTTTATGTTAAAATGCTTGAGAACTTTTGCCCAAGCATTTCACACGTTGTCATAGCTTTGCTTATTTGGTATACTTGACGTAGTTAGAAATACTAGAACTTCTTGATGAAAAACCAACCAAGGTGGTGATAGATGGTTTTGAGAAATTGTTTTCATCGCATACATTAATTTGAATTTTAGTAAATTTAGTTGTATGGAATAGATAAATCTCATGATAATTTTTTGTAGGAGTTTGGTGGAGTGGAAACCTTACTTTGACCTATGATAAGTATGCCATGTTCATATAATCAACCATTTGTATAAGTTCATGCAATTTACTTAGATTTGCAATAAGAGTAATTTTCTTTGCCACTGCAGGAGTTTCATATCAAAGGTTGAGGAAAAAATCCCAAATGATTCTGATCTTATTGTTGTGTGCCAGAAAGGATTGAGGTTTTTTGTTTAAATTAGTACTCTTCTCATTAAAAAATTTAATTGAAGTGCCTTTCATATTCTCCGACTATTTATTGTGTAGTATTCATTTGGTTAGATACTTGCATGCATCATTATTATTAGACTAATAGTCCCAATATGATGTATCAAATAATAGTGTGGAAAACTTTTTAAAGCAACATGATAGGTGGATTTGAAAGTAATTCGAATTGAAAGATAATTAAATAGAAAGTGATAATGGAAAATGAAAATATAAGAACTAAATAAGAACAGAAATGTAAGAATTAAATCATTTTTTTGTGTTTCTATCTGTTCAATTTCAACCTTCACACTTCTTGTAACCAATGGAGTCTGACATTGTGAGTGAAATTAGTTTTTAAATTAATTACATCACAATACAAATAATCTCTGTAGAGGAGGGTCATAAATAACAAACTAACAAATTCACTAATAAATTTCCAATTTATTTATTTATGAAGCTGGCGTCCAAATATTTCTATTTGTAATATTAACATAATTGTTAAAAAAAAAAGTTTCCACCTGCAAGAGTGATTGTTTTGTTAGGCACTACATGTAAATACGTAGGGTTCAAAAGTTTATTTTAAAAATTTTTGAGTGCTACTTTGTAAATAAGCAAAATTCACATATCATGCACATTGACATCCAATGTCGATAAACATAAAAAAAAAGAGAATAGGCCATGAAGTGGCAAAATAATGAAATATAATGAAGCAAGCATCTCCATCAATTTCTTTAGTGCAAAGCATTCTATATTGTAGAGTAACTATATTACAAAATCTCATGTAAGCAACACAATTGGTTATTTTATACTAGAGAATTAAGATAACAAAACCGGAAGCAAGTAACTTAATTTATCTGGTATGGATAATCATGGAGAGGGGTACTGCCAACATTTACAGGATGACATTGTAAAGGGAGCATCAATTGGTTCTTTTGGAAGTAGTAATGCAAGGATTAGAGTTGAGTTTACCCTGGGCATAATAGAAAAAAAAATTATAAAAGCAACAAGACCAGTTCTTAAACATTTAAAATGCCTTGATAGGTAACAAATTCTTAGCATGGAAATTAGGATTAATAATCATGATAATAGAAGAAAAGGGTGCATGTAAATTAGCTCCTATCATTCTAATCATCTGATAAGGCATGATGGCTTTGGCAGGCAGCTTTTGTGGGTAGGAATGATAAATATTACTATCAATGCGACTCTTCTACTTTTGGGGTCAACTTGTTATTGGTTGTGCTAAGACTCAAGCTTCCTTAAAAATGTCATTATAATAGAATTCACGGTTGTGTTTATGCAACTCAACATTCTCCAACAGGTTTTAATTATAAAATGGAAAAATAAGAAATTGAGAATAGTAATTTAGATTGATATCATATTGAAATTTATGCATGAAAGATTTTGACAGGATTTAAGCTCATATTTAGATTCGAACTTAAGGTTAGGATTAGGGTGACTTAAACTCAATTTTTTATAGGCCTCAATGCAGAGGCTAAACACTTGAGCTAGGTTCTAATGCATGCTTAGGTTTTGTTTTAGAAATTTATTTAGATATAGTATTTTGCATTTGATTTGAGTTCAATTCAAAATTAAAAGGAGGTTCATAGAGCATAATAATATTCTAATACAAACTGAAACTGAACTTAAGTGGTATGGATGTTGATGCTTGTTTAGAAACAAGGTGACAAATAGCTGATAATAGATCATCATGTATACCTTTTATTAGTTGTCATTATGTTTTTTTTAATGACCTTTGTTGTCTTTGTATTATTTGTCATTAGTCAGTTTTTCATGTAGGACTTGTATGAATGTGTGTCAAATTATTAAGATTATTATTCATTTTTACTTAAAGTTTGCATGTGATGACTAAGGTTTCAAGTTAAGTGCTATATGATATGAGACCTTGGTTATAAAAAAATGGATATAACATGATCTGCTCTCCATATCCTTAAATCTGGCTTGTCGCTATCTTCTCTTCCACTCTCTATCTTAAGGCGGAGTTGCCTCCTCTCATTTCTCTCCCACCTCATGTTGGATTGGTAGGAAAACCCAATGTAGTGAATGCTTTCTCGCAAAAGTTAAGGAAAAAAAAATTAATGTAGTGGATGCAAATACACAAATTCAAAATATAAATAGATCTCCAAGCTAAATTCAATTCAAGGTTTGACACTCAAAATGTTTCTTTTGAGGATATGATTAAATGTAGGAACCAAATCAAGCTTTAAAAATTATATACTAAATATTAAGAATAATAATAGTATGTTATAATAACACTTAAACTTAAACAACTAATGGTGTAAGTCGACCATGTATTGATCCAACAATCCAACCGTAACTAATCAATGATGAAAAATTTTCGTAGACAAAAAAAAACTCTATAATTAGGGAATAATAACCAGAACAATGAGCTTATAATTAGCACAACAAATTTTGGATGGAGTTTAGCAACCGTCAATGATATGATAGTCAAAAGATGACAAGATTGTGCTGTTTGAGAGCACAAAAAAAGGTTCTCGTTAGAAAACAACAAAGGAAAATGAATTTACAACATAGGAAAGATTGGAAAGGCTATCAAGAGATTTAAGTCTATGACTAGAACGCTGACCTTCAAATCATCCAGGGTGTACCCTAAACACAAAGGGGCCATTTGAGATTACTTTTATTTTCAGTTCTTTATTTTTTGATTTGATTTTATTTTATTTATGTTTTGATTTGAAATAGAACATGTTTGCCATGTTTGATTAAGATATTATTGGTTTTGAAAACACTTAAAACACCTAAATGTTGTTTTGAGTGTTCTCAAAAACATCTTAATTTATTTCTATAAAGAAGAGATCAAAACATATAAAAACCACACCAAATAAATACATTTTTAAAAACAAAGTGGGAAAAAAAATACAGAATTCCAAACAAGCTCTAAGGGTAGTAAATATCCACAAAATTAGAGTTTTTTTTTTGTATTCAAATGTTCACCTCATAAATTCACATAACATGTTCCCTTTTATAGACTCTAAAAGACTTTCTTACTTTGCTATTATTTAATCTCGAAGAAGTGGCCAGCGAAGAGGGGATGGCAGTGGGAAAGACAAGCTCATAAAGTAGTTTTCCATTTTTAAAATAAGAGGAAAGAAAAGGGAAAATAGTTAATCCAAGGGTAGGTTCTGAGCCTTAAAAAAGGAGGTATTTATGATTGCATAGAATTGAAAAATTATGAGAAATGTAAATGCTATTCTTTTAATATTTTTAATTGAAAGGTAGACATGGCCAACCTGAAATAAGAAAAAACAGATTGAAAGTCCAAAGATATGATAACCTGTTTACCAAATAACTTAGAAAGACCCCTAATACTTTAATGGCTCAAAAAATTTATATCCTCACTGCAATCATCTAATTAAAGTAAATACATAATAAACATAAAATATATAAGGATTTTATGATTGTGATGATGAAGTCTCAAGTGATGTTGACTACTATAAACTTTGAGATCTATATTAATTCTCATCATCTTTGAAAAATTTGACATCAACAAAATTTGATCCTAAATTATATTTTGACAAATTTATTGAAGCCCCACCAAGGGTGTTGATGAGATGTTAAAGGGTGGAAGATCTTTCTGACTGACCAAGTATCTATAATATTCATGATTTTATGGAATAATAATGTATTCATCTAAACTCTAATGCGCCGTGTCTGATTTAGAATAGTGGCATGAGACTTATGAAGGGAATAAAAAGTTCTAATGGATAATGAATTAGATGGAGTTATTGGGTAGTTTTGGATATATTAAAGGGTTGATGTTGAAAAGGATAACAAAGAAGGGAGGGAAACATAGTGTTTGGAAGAGAATCAAAGCATCTGGTCTAGTTATGACTAATTATATCAAAATTCTTACATGAAGAATAATCATAAACAATCATATCAAACTCTCGCTACACACTTTTAAGACGCAAAAAATAAGTCATCCGAATCAAAATGTTGATGGGTATGTTTTCAACAATAGTATGTTAACTTAGGAAAAAAAATGTATTCCTGGAGGAACTTAACCTCTTGGCCTGTTTGGTGTTCAGTTTAGACTGGAAATTTAGTAACGAAAGTCCTTGATGATTGAAGTACATGACATGCCTTTTGGATAAGATAATGTCCAACAGTGCAAGGCTTGAATCGCTGCTTGGAACTCTGTCTTGCAGTTAGAATATTTTTGTCAGGCTTCGTTTAACTTTTCACTTAACTATGTAACATGTTAAGTACTTTTTGATGCCAACACATACATCACATGCAATCTCAAACATCTTTTTGAAGTTGGGTAACTTCATTATAGAAGTTTCGATCAACAATATCTTGATCCTCTCAGATGCTCAGTTCGCAGTAATTCTCTCTTCTAAAGGCAGATGGTGATGGAGCTATAATGATAAACCCTGAAAATTCTAGGTACATTACTAGTGGAAGTTGCACACTTATTGAATGACTTTAATCTTTTGGATATATGCTAATGCTCCCTTACTAGATAGTACAAATAGTGATAATTATATAGTTTTTCTAGGTGGTAGAAAATTTACGGCCGAGCTCAAGTTAGCCGAATATTGTCAATGATTAGAGTAAGTTCTTATCAACACAAGCCCTTTTGTATGAATGGGAATGAGATTCAACAAAGAGGTCCATCTTGGTGAAGGCTGCCTTCAAGACAATGTTTTATGTAACTCTTGTTATTAATGATGAGCTTACATTATGTTCCCTCATATTTTAAAAAATGTGAAACTAAATATGATGATGTGCTTTTTGTCTATCTCAATTGTGGTAGAGGACATAACACATTGCATAATAGCAAGAGAAAACCATCTTATGCCTCCTCAACTTAATTAAGATCATCTCATGGCTTGTAAGTCAAGTTTCCTTAGGGTCAAATGATGGTATATCATTATCCTTTCCCTTGCCAGAGGTTTGGATGTGCATGTCTTTCGGGAGAAATAGCCTTCCCACATTTCAAAATATAAAGGATCTAGACTTGAGGCTAGAAGCTCGAGTGACCACTTGCTTCCCCTTGAGATTATCAGCAACAACACTATAACCATCCTTAGTCATAGTCAGGTAGGAAGCATCTAGCTTAAACTTTTAGAGATAGACTCTCTAACCTAATTAGGGAAGTTTCTCACTATAAAAGTTCTTAGGTGCCACTCTTAATCAACAAATCTCTGTAAGGCCTCATAAAGGGTATTCACGGGATGCATAAGGATTTTGCACTAAATATTAGGGTCATATGCCAACTAGATTATATGTNAACAACACTATAACCATCCTTAGTCATAGTCAGGTAGGAAGCGTCTAGCTTAAACTTTTAGAGATAGACTCTACCTAATTAGGGAATTTTCTAACTATAAAAGTTCTTAGGTACCACTCTTAATCAACAACTCTCTGTAAGGCCTCATAAAGGGTATTCACTGGATGCACAAGGATTTTGCACTAAATATTACGTTCATATCCAAACTAGATTATATGGAGGGCGTGGGTGAGGCTATGATGCTACTTAGTAGGGTAATGAGTTCTTGTAAGAATCAATCCTAATAGGTTAATAAAAGGTACCTAGATTTAAGGAATTCTTTTATCTTTTCTCATGATCTTATCGGGAACTGGCTAGATTGTTGGATTTGATGCTTTTGGTTGATTTATAAAGCTTTGGCATGTTCAACCAATTTCATCTATGCAAACTAACCATTTGATCCTTACATCAGAATCCCCTAGTCAAAATTTATTTTCATATTTGCCAACCAATGAATGGAGATTTTTGAGTCAAAGAGACCATTGAAAGTGGGTGAGTTTATCTTCATTTTCTGAGTAATATTATCATTTTGATCTTGCTTCTAATGTTAATNCTTGTAAGAATCAATCCTAATAGGTTAATAAAAGGTACCTAGATTTAAGGAATTCTTTTATCTTTTCTCATGTTCTTATCGGGAACTGGCTAGATTGTTGGATTTGATGCTTTTGGTTGATTTATAAAGTTTTGGCATGTTTAACCAATTTCATCTATGCAAACTAACCATTTGATCCTTACATCAGAATCCCCTAGTCAAAATTTATTTTCATATTTGCCAACCAATGAATGGAGATTTTTGAGTCAAAGAGACCATTGAAAGTGGGTGGGTTTATCTTCATTTTCTGAGTAATATTATCATTTTGATCTTGCTTCTAATGTTAAGAGTAAGTGCCTCCTCCATTGAGAGGTCATTGAGTAAACATGTCACCTTGATAGGGTCCATAATTCGAGTAGTATAGACTGTAGTATCAGTGGTTTTATTAAAACTCATTGCATATAGATTCATATTGAGGGTGTGGGTGAGGCTATGATGCTACTTAGTGATCTCAACATTGATTCACATGAATTGGTGGTCTTGGAGGTATGTGAATATTCCTAAGCCAAATATTGTTTTTCATCTTTGGGGTAGTATTGAGCATGAACACTTAGAGGAGCCTTCAGATGAGGGACCTCATGGTTTGGCTCTTCTTGAGAGTTGGTTCAGAGTTGCCATCACATCCCTCAGGGTGAGCTAGTAGGTTTGTTTCTTGGTTTTAATCAACATGAGTTGAATGGCCAAACTAGCTCACCTCAATGATGTCTATTAAGCATCTCAGATAGCATATGACTATATATGGCCATAGTATCAATGAGTCGCTTATGAAGGCGAGTGAGCATGAAATGGGTGACACTCCTGATGTTAGTGAGATCAAATGAATATAATGAGATCAGTTTTATTTTTCTAAATAAGAATTATTGGGCAATTCTTATGCTTTTATATGAAATTTGATTTAGTAAATATGAATAAATCAATCTAAGTTCTTGCTAAGGGAACTTATTACTAAATTTGTTAAAATAAATGAATGATGTGAATTTAAGCAACAAAAAAAAAATCTCCATGCTAAATTCAACAAGCACTTGGTTATGAATTATAAAATCAAGTTATCCATTCAATATTTGATACTCAAATTTGTCCGAGGGCGGCCCTTTTATGTTATTTCCTGTTTTGAAGAATTGTTATTATAATCCTTGAATTTTGAGCAAAAAAACTATTATTTCTTTTGTGATTTGGGTTAACTCTGGTATCATTTTGCATATCTTTTATGGCTCTCTTTTGTACATTTATTGTTTTAGTGCAAAATGCAAAAAAAAATTATTGATTGTGCCTGACGTTTCCCATTATATGGTGATGCTCTCTGTTGGCCAATTTCTAAGTTGAAAGATTTGCATTTTATTTTCCTCTATCCAATGAATGCAATCCTTCTAGGATAAGCCTTGAGGCATACTGCTACTTGGTTAAAAATATAATTTTTGGATTGACAAGCGTTGGAGTGGGATGATATGTTTTTATAGGCAGCGTGCCTATCAATAAATGGATAAGTATTTTTGGAAACTCTTGAATTTTTTCATAGATGATATTAAACTCTCGTATATAAGAAAATTTGCAGTTATAGAATATTAGAATTTATTTTCTTAACTTTGCACAAAGATCTCACATATAAATAATTTAAAGAAAGCAATTGAGACACCATAAATTTTTTATGTGAAAAATCAATAAAGGGAAAAGCTGGGCTTGGCCTTGGTAAAATAATATATTATATTGGTTGAGATTACCGTTTTCTGCTTTTAATTAGATATGAGAGTATAAAGTGATAACTTCACACTAGCTTATTCTTCGATGTTTGTGGTGAAAGTAATGGGGATGAAGATGTCGGTTGAGTGATTAATGATAATCTGTTGATGATGGTCTGATGGCGATAGTTGGGCAATGATAATAGGAATTAGGCGATGATGGTTTGACAACGATGATGACATTTTGATGATGGTGGTCAAAACATGACGATGGAACACCAGTTGTTAGACCGCAGTGGCCAGACAAATATGTTTGATGACAAATATGTTTGATGATGGTGGTAAAACAATAGTGTTTGCTAGTGAACAAAAAATAGTGGTTGAACTAGGGTGGTCGATAGTGAAATGATGGCGGTCGAATGAGTTGATTGGTTGACCGTGATTGGATGATGTTGTTCGTTGGCACTCATCGATTTTGGACATTTGACAGAGCTGTAGAGTTATTCAAATCGCTAAGCTCTCTCCAAACTCAAATTCTAGGACTCCATCTGAAAAAGGGGGAGGGGCCTATTAATAATTTTTTAGTATGAGATTTTTAATGAATCTTCCCAAAATTATGAAAAACTTCATTGGATAGTTCATATTGATTCCTTTGATTATAGACTGATGTTTCAGAATTTAAGTGTCTGAATGATCTTAGATTGAGTGATATCAGGCTCCTTGGATTCCTCTCACAAATGTGATTGATTTGATTCCAAATATGTAAGATTTGGGAACTATTTGATTCTTTAATTAATGCCCTAAGGTTTTCAACTATATTTTATGCGCTTGATTTGGACTCATTTGGATTTAGATTGGATCACTTTTGTACGTTTTGTTTGACTGTAAATTTGTTAAAATTGTTGCTTTGATGATCTTTAGTTTTGACTCTAGAATTATCTCATCCAAAATGTACTGGATTCATTTTTGATCAAGTGGATTTTTTGGTGATATCAATTCTTATTTTTTATTCTATTGTGCTTGTTAAAGATTTTAATTTATTTTCTTTACCAAAATGAGCGAATTATGAGGGGATTTATTTATAGCAGTCCAGTTTTGGCTTTTCCTTAGTGTGAATTTGAATAACCTTTTTCCTTACTGAATACATAGATAATTCACCTATAAATAGGCGAGTACAAGATATAAAAGGTGGAAAGAAATCTTCCTACAATTAAGTAATTCCTATAATTATGGAATAAACATGAATACCTATAATTAATGAATTACCCTTTTTATACTATGACAAAATATAACAAGTATTAAATAGAATAAAGTAAATAATAATGAGCATAATTCCACACTCTCCCTCAAGGTGGGTTGTACAGATTGTACATGCCCATCTTATTGGTTAGCTCATCGAAACTGGACTTAGGGAGAGCCTTGGTGAGAATGTCTGCGGTTTGATCTCTAGAAGGAGTATAGACCACTTCAATGATTCCATTGTCTACCTTCTCTGAAATGAAGTTTCTATCAATCTCAATGTGTTTCGTTCGGTCATGATGAACAGGATTCTTTGCGATACTGATTGCAGCTTGATTGTCACAGAACATCTTGATAGAATTTTCTCCCATAATTCCAAGCTCCCTGAGAAATCTTTTGATCCACATTGCTTCACAGATACCAAGCGCCAGTGCTCGGTATTCTGCTTCTACACTACTCCGAGATACCACCGATTGCTTCTTACTTCTCCATGTCACTAGATTGCCGCATACATACGAGCAATACCCAGAGGTTGATCGTCGGGTGGATATATCTCCTGCCCAGTCAGCATCAGTAAAAACTTCTATCTTTTGATTATCATTCCTTTTGAATAATAATCCTTTCCCAGGTGTCATCTTTAAGTATCTTAAGATACGGTTGACAACTCCAATATGTTCCTCAGTAGGACAGTT
>JXCR01142785.1:68206-78772 GCA_002079205.1 Phalaenopsis hybrid cultivar | reverse complement strand
TCTAAACAACATCACAACACAAACAATACAATCACACAATACAAACAGAAACAAACAAATAAAAAGATCACTAGTCAATATCATCTTCATCTTCATCTATATCCAACTTCTACTACTGATATGGAGTAAACATAGGGTGAACAGGGAACTGAACTGAATGTTCCCTCAGGTATCTAACTAAAGCATCATCATAAGCAACATCATACTCAAATTTTTGCCAAATCAATTCATCAGTGTGAGCATTTCTGGCTTCCATATTATGCATCCTATAATCCATCCTCAAAATATCTCCATGTTGTATCATCATTTGATCCAAAAGCTCTCTGTTACTGGGGTCACTAGAAGTAGGTCCATGAGAGGTAGAAGGAATATTTCTAGCCTTACTGCCAGATCTCCAGTCAACATGAGATTCATATANTGCAGAATGATTTTATCAATCAGACCAGTAGGATTGATCACTCCATGCTTAACAAATCCTCTTTCCTTGATCTCAATCTCCTCTTCATAATAACTTTATCGTATAAACACTGCGCCTCAAAACTAATAAACTTTCTTTTGTTGAAAACTTCATACTTCAAAGTATTTCTAGAATTGGAAGCCATAGAATTCAAAAGTAGGAAGTTACTAGGCATCCAAGGATGTTTCTAGGACTTTTTAAACTAGTCCCGGCGNTGCAGAATGATTTTATCAATCAGACCAGTAGGATTGATCACTCCATGCTTAACAAATCCTCTTTCCTTGATCAATCTCCTCTTCATAATAACTTTATCGTATAAACACTGTGCCTCGAAACTAATAAACTTTCTTTTGTTGAAAACTCCATACTTCAAAGTATTTCTAGAATTGGAAGCCATAGAATTCAAAAGTAGGAAGTTAGTAGGCATCCAAGGATGTTTCTAGGACTTTTTAAACTAGTCCCGGCAATTATTATGAAGTGAAATCGTGCCAAAATCTGCCAAAAGTCGTCTAAAACTATCCAATAGCGCTCGGCGCCGTCGGTGCTTTCGATTGGCGCTGCCAGCGCTGATGTCTGTTACCTAGGGAACCGTCGGCGCCAGTCGCAAAAATTGCAATTTTTATTTTTTATTCAATTCGATTCCAAATTTTCCTCCAATACCAATATTTGACTTAATTTGAAATAAATGCAACTGTGTAGGATTATTATCTACTAAAATATAAACCACTTAACAAACTAAATAATAATACATAACAAAATAATTATGGGTTGCCTCCCACAAAGCGCTTGATTTNCTTAATTTGAAATAAATGCAACTGTGTAGGATTATTATCTACTAAAATATAAACCACTTAACAAACTAAATAGTAATACATAGCAAAATAATTATGGGTTGCCTCCCACAAAGCGCTTGATTTAACGTCGTCAGCCCGACATACCATTTGTATAGTTGGGTTGACTTAACATTAAAAATACTTTAAATTGAGGTATGTTCCCTTCATAATAATGTTTCAAATGATGCCCATTAACTTTAAATATTATTCCAGTGTTAGGATCTTTAATAACAACAGCTCCATAATGATAGACTTTAATCACTTTAAATGATCCTAACCATCTGGATTTTAGTTTTCTTGGAAATAATCTTAATCTTGTATTATGTAGTAGAACTTCTTGTCCAGGTTCAAATTTCTTCTTATCAATCTTCCAATCATGCCATATTTTCATTTCCTCTTTATAGATTTTCGCATTATCATATGCTTCATTTCTAATCTCCTCAAGTTCATTGAGTTGCAAAAACCTTTTCTCACCAGCATCCTTTAAATTAAAATTAAATTCTTTAATAGCCCAAAATGCTTTATGTTCCAATTCTACTGATAAATGACATATTTTTTTCTAAAAAATCAATCTATATGGGGACATTCCTATAAGAGTTTTATAAGCAGTTTTGTATGTTCATAATGCAGTATCTAGTCTAGCAGACCAATCTAATTTAAAACGATTTACAGCTTTTTCTAAAATGTTTTTAATTTAACGATTCGATATTTCTGCTGGACCACTAGTTTAAGGATGATAAGCAATAGAGAATCTATNTTAAATTCTTTAATAGCCCAAAATGCTTTATGTTCCAATTCTACTGATAAATGACATATTTTTTTCTAAAAATCAATCTATATGGGGACATTCCTATAAGAGTTTTATAAGTAGTTCTGTATGCTCATAATGCAGTATCTAGTCTAGCAGACCAATCTAATTTAAAACGATTTACAGCTTTTTCTAAAATGTTTTTAATTTAATGATTCGATATTTCCGCTGGACCACTAGTTTAAGGATGATAAGCAATAGAGAATCTAAGCATTATATCATATTTTCTGATTAATTTTTTGATTCTCTTATTCCTGAAATGAGATCCTCCATTAGTAATGATTACTCTCGGCATTCCATATCTTATAAAAATATTTTTAATTAAAAATTTAGAAACACTCTGAGCGTCACATCTAGGCACAACAATAGCTTCAATCCACTTTGACATATAATCAACCGCAAGTAATATATATAAATTTCCAAATGAGGGCATAAATAGTCCCATAAAGTCTAATCCCCACACATCAAAAAATTTTAACATTTAATGTGTNTAAATTTCCAAATGAAGGCATAAATGGTCCCATAAAGTCTAATCCCCACACATCAAAAAATTTCAACTTTTAATGTGTAATTTAGAGGCATTTCGTCTCTTCTGGAAATATTTCCTACTCGTTGACATCTATCGCAGGTTTTAATATATTCATTAACATTTCTAAAAATAGTAGGCCAATAAAATCCAACTTACAAAGTTTTGTATGTAGTTCTATTTATTCCAAAATGTCCTCCAAATTCAGAATCATGGCATCTTTTAATTATCTATTGAGTTCCTTCATAAAGCACACATCTAATAATTAAATCTTTACATTATTTATATAAATATGGGTCATCCCAAAAATAGTCTTTCGAATCATAGATAAATTTCTTTAATTATGTATTCTTGATATCAAGTGGTAGAATGTCACTTACAATAAAGTTTACTATATTAGCATACCACTGTACATCCATTTCATCAATACTATATAAATGTTCATCAAGGAAATTTTCTAAAATTTCATTTGCAAAATTAGTTAATATTTCTATTTCTATTCTAGACAAATGATCAGCTATTTGATTATCATTTCTCTTTCTATCTACCACGGTAAAATCAAACTCTTGTAATAGAAGTATTCATCTAATTAATCTTGGTTTAGCATCCTTCTTTTGCATCAAGAATTTAATAGCATAATGATCTGTATGCACTATACATTTAGTTCCAATTACATAAAATCTAAATTTATCAAAGGCATAAAAAATAGTTAATAACTCTCTTTCAGTAGTAGTATAATTAATTTGAGCATTATTTAGAGTTTTACTAGCATAATATATAACTTTAAGAACTTTGTCAAGTCTTTGTCCTAATACAGCCCCAATAGCATAATCACAAGCATCACATATTATTTCAAATGGTTTATCTCAGCCAGGTGGTACTATTATTGGTGCAGTGATTAATTTTTTCTTTAATAATTCAAATGTTGTTATGCATTCTTCATTAAAATCAAATTTCGTATCTTTTTGTAAAAGTTGGCATAGGGGTTTAGTTATTTTTCAAAAATTTTTTATGTAGCACCTGTAAAAACAACATGTCCTAGAAAACTTCTCACCCCTTTAACATTATTAGGAGGTGGTAATTTTTCTATAACTTAGATTTTTGCAGGATCTACTTCCATGCCTTTTTCAAAAATTTTATGCCAAAGAACAATACCTCCTGCAACCATAAATTGACATTTTTCCAAATTTAAGACTAGGTTGATTTTTTCACATATCTCCGTAAATTTTTCTAATTCATTAAGGCATAACTCAAACGAAGTGCCAAATACAGAGAAATCATCTATAAACACTTTCATTCCATGCTCTATAAAATTGTTAAAAATTAACATCATGCATCGTTGAAATGTTGCAGGTGCATTGCATAGTCCTAAAGGCATTCTACGAAAAGCAAATATTCGTATCGGCTTGTAAACGTTGTTTTCTCTTGATCCTCAAGAGCAATTAAAATTTGGTGATATCTGGTATATCCATCTAAAAAGCAATAGTATTTGCTCCCAGCCAATATATCCAACATTTGATCTAGAAAGGGCAAAGGAAAGTGATCTTTTCTGGTTGTCATATTTAGTTTTCTATAGTCAACACAAATTCGCCAACCAGTTACTTGTCTTATTAGTATTAATTCATTTTTCACATTTTCTTCAATAGTCACTCATCCTTTCTTTGGAACACAGTGAATTGGGCTTACCCAAGCACTATCTGAAATAAGATATATAATTTCAGCATCTAACCACTTTAAAATCTCTTTTTTAACAACTTCTTTCACTATTGGGTTTAATCTTCTCTGAGGGTCTGCTTTAGGTTCATACTATTCATCTAATAAAATTTTGTGATAAAGTCCATCTAGAGCCTTTTTATACTTTTTCAACATCTCTATCAACTTTTGTTCCTGAATTTCTGTTAACTTAGAAGATATAATAATAGGCAATGTAGATGACTCTCCTAAAAATACATATTTTAAATGGGTAGGTAATATCTTCAATTCAAGTTCAGGTAGTATAATACTTGAAGGAATCAGATTTTTACTATCATTTTCCAGCAAATCTAATGCTTCAAATTTGCCTTGAATGTAATCTAAATCTTCTTCTTTTACTTCATTTTTAGTATTAAAGATTTCTCCTTGCTTTAATTTATCTTTAAAATCTATCTTAAACTGCTCATTACTTAGATAATCAGCTACTTCCATCATGAAACATTCATTATCTTTTTCTATTGATATTTCATAGCTTTTGCTATATTAAATTTCACTTTTTGATCATTAACTCTCATCATTAATTCTTCTTTTTGCACATCTATTACAGCTCTCCCTGTTACGAGAAATGTCTCCCTAAAATAATGGGAATCTCTTTATCTTTCTCCATATCCAATACTATAAAGTCTACAGGGAAAATAAATTTTTCCACTTTTACTCGCACATCTTCTATAACTCCTTTTGGATAAGTTATTGATTGATCAGCTAACTGAAGATTTATAGTAGAAGGGGAAATTTCACCCAAGTCTTTAAAGGCATAAGATTGATACTCACTCTTAAATCACATAAAGCTTTTCTGTAAAACTTTTCTCCAATTGCACAAGGTATAGTAAAACTACCAGGATCTTTTAATTTTTTCAGGAAGCTTTTTTTGAATAATAGCACTACACTCTTCACTAAGTGCAACAGTCTCATAATCTGAAAATTTTCTTTTCTTGTTTAATACATCCTTCATAAATTTAGCATAACTTGTAATTTGTTCCAAGGCTTCAACAAAAGGAATATTTATCATTAACTTCTTAAGGATTTCCAAAAATTTGTAAATTAGTTTTTACTATTCTTCTGTTTCAGTCTTTGAAGAAACAGAGGTAATGGTTTTTCTACATGACTCTCTGTTTGTTCCTTTTCCTGTTGATCATTTTCCATTTCTTTCTTTTCTTCATCAACTTTAGTTTCTCTTTAGATCATTGTTTCAACTTCTTTTCCACTTCGTAATTGAATAGCTTTAATTTTCTCTTTATTTTGATCTTTTGGATTAACTTCCACAGTACTAGGAAGAATTCCAGAAGGTCTATTACTAATTGCAGTAGCAATATGTCTTAATTGATTTTCAATATTTCTAATAGCAGCCCCTTAATTCTATATTTAATTTCCCATATTCAACATTACTTCTTTTATTGTCAACTTCTTTTCTTTAACATGTGGGTTAGGGTTGGAGTTAAATCCTGGAGGATAATAAGGTTGAAAATTAGAATTTCCTTTATTGTTCAGTTTTTTGGATGGATTCACCGAATTATTATAATTATTCTAACAAAAATTAGGGTGACTTTTCCAACCATGGTTAAAATAGTTAGAATAGGGATTGTTAATTTGATTATTTATAGCGTTTAAGGTTTCATAAGATGATTGAGTATCAATAATCTGTCCTAGTGATTTCTCCTCTAATACTGGGGGTACTTGATAATAAAGTGAAGTTCATCTGCTGTCAGATTCGCATAATCTTTTAAAAGTCTTTGTCGACTTTCATTTATTGGATTATCTAAGTTTTTCGTCATTTCTTGTAAATTTTTAATTTCTCTTTATTGTTTTCAAATTTTTCTAATAGTGTGTTGTAATTCTGAATTGTAAAGTACTAAACCTTCAGATCCAATATTTCACATAAATAAATAAAGCAAGCAAAGTAAAACACTTTAATAAAAATATTTCTTTTTGGATTTTTTATTTTTAATTTTTTTTTATATTTTTTAAAAATAATAATTTTTTTATGGTATATAAATTATCTCTAAATTTTTTAATTTATTACAAATTATTTAATTCAATTGTTACCTTCCCTACGCAATGGCGCCAAAAACATGATCTAACTTTTTGTTGTGATAGATTGTGTAAAGTTTAATTAAATATAATCAATTAACATTCAGATTCTATGGAAGTATACGTATTGTTATCAAGTAAAAATGTACTTTCTATTTCAGCCACAAATATTGATCCTATAGGGAAGGGTTAAATTGGAAATGACAAATTTTCTAGGAAATTCATAGAAAGTCAACTGAAATCACTATCACTAATTTTAATTGTTGAGATGTAATCAAAATTAAATTTCTAAACTATTATCAGATCAAATATGCAAAATTTAAAATAGTAAATACTAATCTATTAACTATGTTTATGTAACGGAGATTCTTATGTGAAAAAGCATCCTTCCCACTACAATGAGGCTATGATAAAATGAGATGAGATAAATGTTTATAATATGTATTGTGCCAAATAGGATCAATTTTAATTCTCTATCCTGATACAGTGCATAAAAAATCATTGGCTAATCTCAGTGTTTAGTCCCTAAATTTGTGGCTAGACCAGGAGGATACCGGCTCCTACTCCAGAGCTCCTACTTCCCTTCACCTGAAGGCCAGCTCTCGCTTTAGTTTTTAAACACTAACTGAATTGAAGATTTTAGTCTGTCACCCTAAAGGTTCTCCAATTCTACACCCAACAAAGAATATTTCCCTATTTATTTACACTTAATTCCATAAATGTTGCTCTTCTTCATGGAATCAAATGTGATCCTTACTCTATTGTAGAACTCATTCTCCATTTAACGAATCATATGTTTCACAACACATTTTAACAATTCAATTGGCCATATGAAAAATTAAATTAAGTTCGGAGTTGAAAAATCATCATAATTTTTTTTACAATTTAATGNCCAGCAAATCTAATGCTTCAAATTTGCCTTGAATGTAATCTAAATCTTCTTCTTTTACTTCATTTTTAGTATCAAAGATTTCTCCTTGCTTTAATTTATCTTTAAAATCTATCTCAAACTGCTCATTACTTAGATAATCAGCTACTTCCATCATGAAACATTCATTATCTTTTTCTATTGCAAGNGCTTCGATCTGCTCAAAAAAATACAAAGACACTTGTGGTAATCCTTTCATTAATTATACCATTTTCTACTTTGTCGTTTATTTTATTTATTCTCAATAGTACATACTAACATTTATTTATATTATTTCTTTTCAGCAAGAGATCATTGATGAGGAAAAGCTTAATATTCAACTACCAGATATATGAAGTCAGCTTAGTCATTTCTATACTATACAAGAATTTTCATTATTATTGTACCTTTAATCACTTGCATTTATCTATCGTACTGTGTTCAACTAGAGATACAATTAAACTAGGGATGCTCAGATACTTTTTGTTTAACAATTTTGAGGCTTGCAGTTATTTTTTTTCATGGCAGCTAGGCTTATAATTGTCATGGCTGCTGCAATACTGCATGGATGCATTCTCACATATGTTTTCATTCTGGGTATGAAAAAGTATGCTGCCTTATACATACTATGAAGAAGCATGTAGAGCCCTATTCCCCACATTCATGAAAGTATTCTGTTTCATGCATTATCATTTTGAGGTTTACAATTATTTTTTTTCATGGAAGCTAGGCTAATTATTGCCATGGTTGCTGCAATACTGCATGAGGCAATTAACTCCATGACCTTCCAAATTATATGAATAAGGCTCAAGTCCAATTTCTTTTGAGAATGAACAGGCTTTTTGTAATATCATGTATTCTTACATATGTTAGAATGAACAGGCTCAAGCAGCAAATGCTTTTCGTAATATCAAATCTGGGTATTCGGGTTTTGAACTGAGAGATTATTACTTCCCAAATTACATGGATGCATTATCACATATGTTTGCATTTGGGGTAGGAAAAGGTATGCTGCCTTATGCATACTATGAAGAAGCATGTAGAGCCCTATTCCCCACATTCATGAAAGTATCATGTTTCATGCATTATCATTGCAGTAACAAAGGAAGAATATTTGTTGGGAAAAAAATCATGAGCTTCACTGCTTCAGTATGATTTAGTAGCTTCTGATGATTGAACTCATGAGTCATGACTTATGAATCTCCACCCATTTATTTCGGTGGAGAAGTTGGCATGCACCTATTGTTACAGTGTAGATCTGCAATGCTTATCACTTCATAGATAGCCACTTTGGTTAAAAGAAGCTTTTATGGAATGTGAGCGTGAGAGGTTAAATCCTAAATTAATATGCAATGCTCTTTTATAAATTACCTGGAGAATTGAAGGGGTTTTGAATGCCTGAATGGAAGTAATTCAGGGTTCTTTTTAGTCTTAAGGTTTATTGTTTCATAATAACAACTTTTTTGGAAGAAGCAATGCTCTTTTATAAATGCATAAGAATTCAGTGGCTGTAATTCAGCAAGTTTTTAGAATTCAACAATGCTCTTGTTAATGAAGGTTTAGGCATGTTTATTCTATTGCAAATCTTTTACATTTACTGGATTTATGGTTGACACTTCTCTGGTATATACTCTCTTTTATTAACATATATGAAAGGTTAAACTTTAGTTTCTAGCTCTGAGAATTGAATTTACTGGGTTTCTGGTTCTCCCAGCCCAAGGGCTCATAGTTCGAAACTTCGAACGATCACAACAGGTTTCTTCTTCTATTGTAATAGCTTTTGTACATAAATTTTATGTTATCTTCCTCCTTTGTCTGAAGGTTTTGATAGAGTATAGCTTATAGTGGGCTCCTTGTTGAGTTAGATGTTATGCACATTTTTAAGTCCTGCTTCTGCTTACCTATTTTATTGTGTTTTCTTTGGACTTATGTGGATATTTACTGAAATTTTGTGATTTAAAAAGTGCGCAAGTAAATGGTGATCAATTTATGACATATTGCGAGTTATGAGTGCTCCTTATCTCTGGATTCTAATGCAAAGCTTATTCAAATTCAGTGAAAATGCCCTCTCACAGCAACTTTTGAATGTGAGCTTGAGAGGTTAAATCCTAGATTAATATGCAATGCTTTTTTATAAATTACCTGGAGAATTGAAGGGGATTTGAATTGCCTGAATGGAAGTAATTCAGGGTTCTTTTTAGTCTTAAGGTTTATTGTTTCATAATAACAATTTTTTTGGAAGAAGCAATGCTCTTTTATAAATGCATAAGAATTCAGTGGTTGTAATTCAACAAGTTTTCTGGAATTCAGCAATGCTCTTGTTAATGAAGGTTTAGGCATGTTTATTTTATTGCAAATCTTTTACATTTACTGGGTTTCTGGTTGACACTTCTCTGGTATATACTCTCTTTTATTAACATACATGAAAGGTTAAACTATAGTTTCTGGCTCTGAGATTTGAATTTACTGGGTTTCTGGTTCTCCCAGCCCAAAGGCTCATAGTTCAAATGATCACAACAGGTTTCTTCTTCTATTGTAATAGCTTTTGTACATAAATTTTTTGTTATCTTCCTCCTTTGTCTGAAGGTTTTGATAGAGCATAGCTTATAGTGGGCTCCTTGTTGAGTTAGATGTTATGCACATTTTTAAGTTCTGCTGCTGCTTACCTATTTTATTATGTTTTCTTTGGACTTATGTGGATATTTACTAAAAGTTTGTCATTTAAAAAGTGCGCAAGTAAATGGTGATCAGTTTATGACATATTGCGAGTTATGAGTGCTCCTTATATCTGGATTCTAATGCAAAGCTGATTCAAATTCAGTGAAAATGCCCTCTCACGGCAACTTTTTTAGCCACCTCTGATTTATACTCTCTTTATTTTTGGGTTGTTGTTTGGTACTGAGGGATGGAGTTAGACTAGTCAGATTGAGATGAGGATTGGGTTGCTTTGATGATAGAAAAAACTAAATTGATGGAAGAGGAAGGAATGGACATTCTTTTTGGTTTTAGGACATTCTCTCTTTATAGTAGCATATTTAACGTCCTACGACTCTATTATGCTTAGGCCAGAGGAGGCAGTTTCTTACTTTCTTTTGGGATTACAACAAGAGAAAGGCATGTAATCCTTTGGCCATGTTTAATACTATAATTCTTTATTTTTTGGGTTTCTGGGTTTCTGGCTCTGTTTCTAGTGGATAAACTTATTAAGGTTGATTAGTTTTATTTCTATAATCTATTTGGGTGCAATATTAATGC
>JXCR01142785.1:54955-66108 GCA_002079205.1 Phalaenopsis hybrid cultivar | reverse complement strand
TAATTCTCATGCTTTCTGAAAGAGATGTTACGATAAGAATAGGAGAATTAAATGCAAATTTATAATTCATATTGTTTAATTAATAGCTTAATAATTGAACTCCCCTGACTTATATGTCTTTAATTCTTATAAATATGATGTGATGGGACTCCTTCCCATTCTCTTCTTACTTTGTGAATCCTCATTGGAATAAGTTGGTTTCTAGGTGTTGTGATGAAGAGTGTATCGAACCCCTCGGGTGATATCCTTATTAAAGATTTGATCCTTTTTGTCTTTAGGAAATCAAAAGATGAGAATCGTCCAGGAGGTTAAAGAAAGAAGAATGCCACTCTCACTTTTAGATAAGTTGAAATCAATTAAATAAACTGAGGAATGTTCAACTCACCAACCCAACTNACTTTGTGAATCCTCATTGGAATAAGTTGGCTTCTAGGTGTTGTGATGAAGAGTGTATCGAACCCCTCGGGTGATATCCTTATTAAAGATCTGATCCTTTTTGTCTTTAGGAAATCAAAAGATGAGAATCGTCCAGGAGGTTAAAGGAAGAAGAATGTCACTCTCACTTTTAGATAAGTTAAAATCAATTAAATAAACTGAGGAATGTTCAGCTCACCAACCCAACCGTCAATCGACTGCCAAACTTTTTACTGCAGCGCACAAGACACTTGATTAGTTGTTGTTGCCCCATCACATGGCGAGGGTGAAGTATTGAATAAGATATTTAAGTTTGATTGACACCTATGTATGGGGAGATTCTGTCTTATTTATTTGATTTTAACTTTTTTAGGTCCATTTATTTTATGTTACTTCTTGATTCAGATGACTCAGTTTTGAGAGGCCTAGGTGAGGATCCAACCCTAGTAGGCACCAATAAGAAGTCAATTGAGGTGGCAGTAGTAGCGAAACAGACACCCAAGAAGGGGTGGACGACTTTTGAGTGAGAATGGTGGGGTTGACTGCCCAAATGATCCTTCCATGACACCAGGGAAACATGTTGTGGGCCTTGGAAATTTTCTAGATCAATGACTCACCACCTTCATTAGATCGAGAGCTCCATTGCTCAGTCGGAAGGGATTCAGTGAGATTACAAAATATGTGAGTTATTGCTTTCTATAGAAAAAGTGCGAGAATGGAGGAGGTAGTGGCTACTCTTCTTCAACAAATGTTTCGACCTGCGACTGACTTTCTGCTAGGAGTTACGCACCATCTTCACCCACTATAACTTCATCCCCACACAAATTATGCCCAACTCCAAAGCCACTATCATGACTTTCATTGTCTTCTTACATTGATGCGGATTCTATGGTATGTTGAAAGCTTCAGTAATTTATTATAATTTTGGGTTGGCCTAGTTGATTTTGCACACTTTTTTATTGGAAAATTTCAGCTATTGGAGCTANTGTCTTCTTACATTGATGGGGATTCTATGGTATGTTGAAAGCTTCAGTAATTTATTATAATTTTGGGTTGGCATAGTTGATTTTGCACACTTTTTTATTGGAAAATTTCAGCTATTGGAGCTTGAAAATAAGCTAAAAAATTGGAAACATCATTTATATCTGGGCTATTCCCCTTGGCGGTGGTACATCATACAGCTCTATCTGGAAAATTTTTGGCAAAATAAAAGAAGAAAGTGTCAATGAGAGTGTTCGTGGAAGCTGATGAGGTCAAAGTGCGTCAACTATTGGTCCATTAATATCTTGATTAAGTGTCAACCAAGTACGTTAGTTCTACATTTTCAATCGAATGACCAAAGAGGATTTGAAAGTCTTCAATGATCTCGAGATTGAGAGGGAGNATACAGCTCTATCTGGAAAATTTTTGGCAAAATAAAAGAAGAAAGTGTCAATGAGAGTGTTCGTGGAAGCTGGTGATGTCGAAGTGCGTCAACTATTGGTCCATTAATGTCTTGATTAAGTGTCAACCAAGTACGTTAGTTCTACATTTTCAGTCAAATGACCAAAGAGGATTTGAAAGCCTTCAATGATCTCGAGATTGAGAGGGAGGCCAGTGTTGCTACTCGAAAGACCAAGAAGAAAGCTTGTTCAATTACTTGCACTGAGATTGCTCAAACTAAGACTATCTCAGCTACAAAGGCACCAGTATGCAATGTAGCTCTAACTAGTGAAAGCCTAGAATGTGTGGTACTTGTTTATTATATTTCTAATTAAATTATTATTTTTTGAAGAATTATATTCTACGAGCTAATTCTCATCGAAGGTCAATACTTTTTGCACCTGTTAAGAGTTCTCTGTCAGTTACAAGTCCATCGAGTGTGCAACAAAATGAGGTCAATAGAATGGCTAGATAGCAGAGCAAAAAAAGGGGAGGCTTTGGTAAAAGACATGAAGCAGGATCTACCACCCCATAGTTATATGTTCTGTCATTCATCGACTTGTTTGAGAGGGACATNACTAAGACTATCTCAGCTACAAAGGCACCAGTATGCAATGTAGCTCTAACTAGAGAAAGCCTAGAATGTGTGGTACTTGTTTATTATATTTCTAATTAAATTATTATTTTTCGAAGAATTATATTCTACGAGCTAATTCTCATCGAAGGTCAATACTTTTTGCACCTGTTAAGAGTTCTCTGTCAGTTACAAGTCCATCGAGTGTGCAACAAAATGAGGTCAATAGAATGGCTAGATAGCAGAGCAAAAAAAGGGGAGGCTTTGGTAAAAGACATGAAGCAGGATCTACCACCCCATAGCCGTCTGTTCTGTCATTCATCGACTTGTTTGAGAGGGACAAAGCCAATCACCCTTCTTTTATCGTCCTGAATGGATTTCCCCAAGGGTTTTAGCCTGAGCCAACCAGTTATGAAAGGGAGCTCCATTGTGAGGGGTGTACCCATGTCTGACTCGAGTGACTTGCCTCCTTCCTTTTCTCAGAAGAAATGGAAGGGATCATTCTCATGCAAGACACAAAGTTGAAGGTGAGTACGAGCTCAGATGGTAGGTTTGTGTTGAAATTTTAATTTCTTGGAAGTATCTTGCTACCCTCTGGCAATAGTTGTTGTTATTTGGTCTTCTATCTTCAAAGAGACCACTCTAGAACAATACTTAGCAGCCCTGTGTCGAACGATGGATAAGTATCATTTAATGGCCTAAGAAGCTTCTCATATCTTGTCCACAATCTTTTTTTAGAAACATGAAGAATGGCTGAAGATTGAACGAAAGTTGGCGAAGGCTGAAGAGAGGGCAAAGGCAGCTAAGTTAAAGGTGCTCAGCCAGCCAGAGTTGTTATTAGCTACCTAAGAGGAGAACTTAGTCATTAAAGAATGGATGACAATGATGAAGATCTCCAATGTATTTATTGTTGATCTTTCCTCCGTCCAGGCTCAGGTGGCTTATCTCATTGGGAAGTTTATGAATGAAGTTTCTTTCGACATCGGCCACATGGTAAAGGACCAATTGTTCTTCTATAAATGGGTCAACGGGGTGAAGTTTTCGGTGTTGTTGTTAGAACTAAAAGAGGTGGAGGAAAGCGATGAGGACGATGACGGGCCATCAAATTTCTTCACGTCGAACTCGCCTCGATACATCACTCTTAATATACCACACCTATTGAGGGTGTAATAAACACTGAATGTTTAAAGATTCTGAAACCTCCCTATTTAAGGGTGATTAAACAGAAGGTTTGAGAATAAAAAAGGAGTTGACTATACTTGCTCAAAAAAGAAATAAGCGAAGTATGACAATGAAAGAATGGTAGTCTAGCCCACAAGGGACATGGGCACACTACGGATGTATGAAGACAAAACCTCTTAGTTAAAAGGAAGAGGACGTTATTACCCCAGCGGAGATGCCAGAATGTCGGCCAAAATTTTGAAAAATGATTTTATTTTACTTTAATATATATATGCAATTTGCTTTGTAAAAATAGTATTTTAATGTTGAAAAATGTGAGACCAAACAGATCCCATACATTTTAATAGTTTAAAAGGCCGAACAATGGCGTTTACTCATTCTCATGTTACTTATCAAGTAGGTTCATGACCCTACTCAATAAAAGCAAGGTCAGACAAAGAAAGTAACAAAATTGAGATGGACCTGACATTTGATCGAACTCAACACACCTCTCGTAAAGCTTAAGTTTGGTTAAAAACTAAGCTGTAGTGGACTCGTCAATCTAACTACTACAGAGAACATATACAAGTCTAGTCATGCTGAGAAGTTAGGAATTCACCTCTCTCATGACACTTTAATAACTCAATTATGGACTCATACACATAATTATCCAAGATCACTATCAATCATAACAATCCATAACCATCAAACACATATCATTCACACTCACATCAATCACATCTGCAAAGATATTCATGGGTTGTCTCCCACAAAGCGCTTGGTTTAACGTCGTCAGTCCGACGAATCCAAGAATTATTCATGTTTGCCTTGCACACTACCCTTCTCCTTAAGGTTCATCTCAGTGTTACTAGGAAGAACTCCCTGAGGAAGACTACTAAGTGTAGAAGCAATTTGGCCTAGTTGGTTTTCTATATTCTTGAGTACATTTCCTTGGTTATGCAGTTGATTTTCAAATTAAATAACAACCTTTTCCAATGATAACTTCTTCTCCTTAAATTGTGGGTTAGCATTAAATCCAAAAGGATAAGAAGGTCTGAAGCTAGAATTGTCTTGGTTATTCCAATTATTTGTTGGATTAAATAGATTATTTCTCCAAGATTGGTTTCCTCCTTCAGAATTGTTATTTTAGTTGAAATTGGGATGATTCTTCCAATATTGGTTGTAATAATTGAAATATGGGTTATTTTGACTATTATTAATCACATGGATAGTTTTAACTGTGTTAGTATTAACTAGTTGTTCATATGAGTTTTCCTCAATGACAGGAAGTCCTTGATTTCGACTCATCCCGTAATGGTCTAATTTCCGTGCAATAGCTACAATTTGAGACGTTAGGATTGTAAGTACATCATCTTCATGAATATTTGTTGCTTTCTTCAGGTTGACTCTCTCAGATAGCCATTGAAAGTTATTAGTGGTCATTTCCTCAATGAGAGAATAGGCCTCTTCATAAGGTTTGGACATGAGAAACTCACCTATAGCAGCATCGATAACACCCTTAAAGCTTCAACTAATCCGTTATAAAAGGTTTGTATAACAAGCCAATCAAGTAATGTGTGATGTGGAAACTTCCTAAAAAGTTTCTGAAATCGTTCCCAAGCCTCGTAAATTGATTCATCGTCATCTTGACTAAACTATGTGATATCATTCCACAACTTAGTTGTTTTGGATGGTAGAAAATATTTGGCAAGAAATTTATGAGCTAAATCTCCCCATGTTCTGATAGATCATAGTGCTAATGAATTGCCACATTTTGGCTTTATCCCTCAATGAAAAGGGAAAAAGTCTAAGTCTAACAACATCATTAGAGACACTATTATACCTAAATGTGGCTCAGAGTTTAAGAAACTTGTTAAATGTAAGTTAGGTTACTCAGATGGAGATCTTCCAAATTGATTATGTTGCACCATCTGAATAATTGCAGGCTTAAATTCAAAAGTATTTACCTCTACAACGGGATTTTGTATACTTAAGTGAATTTCATCCACTGTAGGGTTTGCATAATCCTTTAAAGTTCTATTAACATTACAATCCATATATGGGTTTCCATGATTTTGATCCGCCATTTCTATAATGAGTTTTCGAAATCTTTTTTGTTTCCTAATCCTCTTAACTGTTCTCTCTAGTTCTAAGTCGTATGGTTCAAGGTCTGTATCTCCTGAAATACGCATTCAATACTAAAGATGTGACTAATATGATAGATTTATAACACTAAAGTTTTTTTTTGGTACTAATTACTCTATATAAACTACAATTTCTAAATCCACGTTTTACAGTTCAACTAAAATTGTCCTGAAAAATTCTTCTACAGTTCTGACTCCCCGGCAACGGCGCTAAAACTTGACCGCTTACTTTCTCTACGGTATACCTAGTGATTTAGGTTTTAAATATTATAATTTAAAAATATATTTTATAAATTATATAACTCAAGATTTATCACGATTAAACACTATTTACTAAGTAATAACGCAAGTGCACGTATCGCTAAAGTAATATAGGACTTTTTTTAGTCCCGAGTATCGATCCTACAAGGAATCACAAAAGAAATCACTTTAGGTGAAGTTATAGTCCGACACTTTAAGTTCCTAGGTTGGAGTGCCGATAAAAGTTGTTTTTCCATCACTACTTCTAAGATGCAATTTTAATCCTATGTTAAAGCTTATTAAGAGAAATCAATAAGGTAAAATTCAAGATTGATAAAAAGTACTTTTCTCTTATGAATAATTAATTAGGTTGTAAGTTTGAAGTTTAAGAATGTAAATAAAGTAGTGACAAAAGAAGCATATGTCTATCTACCCTCTCCCGAGTTATAGACACAATTAGTGCACTAATAAGTTATTTGCTTTTGGTAATAGTGCCAGTTGGAGCCACATATAAGCTCCCCATAACTATATGCCCCATCTGTCACCCATAAAGCTCTAATTTGAACCTCCCAAAATACTTATCTCCCTAATTTTGCACATCCATCTAACTACTACATTTCATAGTTACATGGACAATATGAACATTCTCATGTTGATTCACCACCGCTCTCACTCAAGTCAAGTGGGTCACAACATGTTTTAACAAATCTTATGGCCGGTAAGATACGTAAATTAAGTCTATGAGAACATTCATCACATATAAAATTAAGATTTATTCTTAAACTTCAACACCCTACACTTACTACCAAATCATCACAAAAGAAAAACACAGGGTTTCTACTCACAATGCATAATAGATTCAATAGAAGACTTTATGAAACAAAGCAATTTAAACAAAATATGTGATTCAAAGGATCACAAGACAATCAAACAAACTCTACTTAGCAAAACAAGTTCACTAAATACGTGTTTACTAGACTAAAATGCAATCAAAACATAAAATACTTAGCTTTCATCTCTTTGAAATCCTTCCACTGAGGTTCTCTACTACTCCTTACAATTTTTTATACAATCCCTTACAAATGCTATCAAATTCCCTTACATATCTCTATATATTACTGGAATCCTACTCCTAATATGAATTTTTGAAGTCTTTAGGGAGTTCCATACCGTGGAACTTTGTCCTCAAGTCCTCAAATGGCGAAAAGTTGCCCTTTCCATCGTATCAAACCGCTAAATAACCCCCAAAAAACTGCTCCAATTACTTCTGGCACCAGAAAGCGCGCCTAGGTGTCGCCCTTTCTGTCTTCTGATCAGATTCTGGCACCTAGGTGCTAGGAAGTGGTGCCTAGGCACCACATACTGCACTCAACATTGTTCTAATTGTGTTGTTTCGCTTTGATTTCACTCCAGTTCGCTCCAATTGCATTATCTTTTATACATGTACAAAAAACATAAAAATACATTTCTTTAAAGTGCAATTTCATTCATAAATAAATTAAGCATTCCATCTATTTTTAAAAATAAAAATGAAAATATACTAATTACTCTATATAAACACTACAATTTCTAAATCTAAGTCTTACAGATTCAACTAAAATTCTCCTACTGTTGCGACTCTCCGGCAACGGCGCTATAAACTTGACCGCTTACTTTCTCTACGGTATACCCAGTGATTTAGGGTTTAAATATTATAATTTAAAAATATATTTTATAAATTTTATAACTTAATNTTCAATAGAAGACTTTATGAAACAAAGCAATTTAAACAAAATATGTGATTCAAAGGATCACAAGACAATCAAGCAAACTCTACTTAGCAAAACAAGTTCACTAAATACGTATTTACTGAACTAAAATGCAATCAAAACATAAAATACTTAGATTTCATCTCTTTGAAATCCTTCCACTGAGGTTCTCTACTACTCACAATTTTTTATACAATCCCTTACAAATGCTATCAAATTCCCTTACATAGCTCTATATATTAGTGGAATCTTACTCCTAATATGAATTTTTGAAGTCTTTAGGGAGTTCCATACCGTGGAACTTTGTCCTCAAGTCCTCAAATGGCGAAAAGTTGCCCTTTCCATCGTCTCAAACCGCTAAATAACCCCCAAAAAACTGCTCCAATTACTTATGGCACCAAAAAGCGCGCCTAGGTGCCGCCCTTTCTATCTTCTGATCAGATTCTGGCACCTAGGTGCTAGGAAGTGGTGCCTAGGCGCCACATACTGCACTCAACATTGTTCTAATTGTGTTGTTTTGCTTTGATTTCACTCCAGTTCGCTCCAATTGCATTATCTTTTATACATGTACAAAAACATAAAAATACATTTCTTTAAAGTGCAATTTCATTCATAAATAAATTAAGCATTCCGTCTATTTTTAAAAATAAAAATGAAAATATACTAATTACTCTATATAAACACTACAATTTCTAAATCTAAGTCTTACAGATTCAACTAAAATTCTCCTACTGTTGCAACTCTCCGGCAACGACGCTATAAACTTGACTGCTTACTTTCTCTACGGTATACCTAGTTATTTAGGGTTTAAATATTATAATTTAAAAATATATTTTATAAATTTTATAACTTAATATTTACTATGATTAAACACTATTCACTAGGTATTAACGCAAGTGCACGTATCGTTCAAGTAATATAGGACTTTATTTAGTCCCGAGTATCGATCCTACAGGGAACCACTGAAGAAATCACTTTAGGTGAAGTTCTAGTCTACTACGACAAGGTCCTAGTTTGAAGTGTCGATAAAAGTTANTAAAGCTTTTCTGTAAAACTTTTCTCCAATTGCACAAGGTATAGTAAAACTACCAGGATCTTTTAATTTTTTCAGGAAGCTTTTTTTGAATAATAGCACTACACTCTTCACTAAGTGCAACAGTCTCATAATCTGAAAATTTTCTTTTCTTGTTTAATACATCTTTCATAAATTTAGCATAACTTGTAATTTGTTCCAAGGCTTCAACAAAAGGAATATTTATCATTAACTTCTTAAGGATTTCCAAAAATTTGTAAATTGGTTATCTCTATTCTTCTGTTTCAGTCTTTGAAGAAACAGAGGTAATGGTTTTTCTACATGACTCTCNTTTACTATTCTTCTGTTTCAGTCTTTGAAGAAACAGAGGTAATGGTTTTTCTACATGACTCTCTGTTTGTTCCTTTTCCTGTTGATCATTTTCCATTTCTTTCTTTTCTTCATCAACTTTAGTTTCTCTTTAGATCATTGTTTCAACTTCTTTTCCACTTCGTAATTGAATAGCTTTAATTTTCTCTTTATTTTGATCTTTTGGATTAACTTCCACAGTACTAGGAAGAATTCCAGAAGGTCTATTACTAATTGCAGTAGCAATATGTCTTAATTGATTTTCAATATTTCTAATAGCAGCCCCTTAGNTACTAATTGCAGTAGCAATATGTCTTAATTGATTTTCAATATTTCTAATAGCAGCCCCTTAATTCTATATTTAATTTCCCATATTCAACATTACTTCTTTTATTGTCAACTTCTTTTCTTTAACATGTGGGTTAGGGTTGGAGTTAAATCCTGGAGGATAATAAGGTTGAAAATTAGAATTTCCTTTATTGTTCAGNCCATATTCAACATTACTTCTTTTATTGTCAACTTCTTTTCTTTAACATGTGGGTTAGGGTTGGAGTTAAATCTTGGAGGATAATAAGGTTGAAAATTAGAATTTCCTTTATTGTTCAATTTTTTGGATGGATTCACCGAATTATTATAATTATTCTAACAAAAATTAGGGTGACTTTTCCAACCATGGTTAAAATAGTTAGAATAGGGATTGTTAATTTGATTATTTATAGCGTTTAAGGTTTCATAAGATGATTGAGTATCAATAATCTGTCCTAGTGATTTCTCCTCTAATACTGGGGGTACTTGAGAATAAAGTGAAGTTCATCTGCTGTCAGATTCGCATAATCTTTTAAAAGTCTTTGTCGACTTTCATTTATTGGATTATCTAAGTTTTTCGTCATTTCTTGTAAATTTTTAATTTCTCTTTATTATTTTCAAATTTTTCTAATAGTGTGTTGTAATTCTGAATTGTAAAGTACTAAACCTTCAGATCCAATATTTCATATAAATAAATAAAGCAAGCAAAGTAAAACACTTTAATAAAAATATTTCTTTTTGGATTTTTTATTTTTAATTTTTTTTTTTATATTTTTTAAAAATAATAATTTTTTTATGGTATATAAATTATCTCTAAATTTTTTAATTTATTACAAATTATTTAATTCAATTGTTACCTTCCCTACGCAATGGCGCCAAAAACATGATCTAACTTTTTGTTGTGATAGATTGTGTAAAGTTTAATTAAATATAATCAATTAACATTCAGATTCTATGGAAGTATACGTATTGTTATCAAGTAAAAATGTACTTTCTATTTCAGCCACAAATATTGATCCTATAGGGAAGGGTTAAATTGGAAATGACAAATTTTCTAGGAAATTCATAGAAAGTCAACTGAAATCACTATCACTAATTTTAATTGTTGAGATGTAATCAAAATTAAATTTCTAAACTATTATCAGATCAAATATGCAAAATTTAAAATAGTAAATACTAATCTATTAACTATGTTTATGTAACGGAGATTCTTATGTGAAAAAGCATCCTTCCCACTACAATGAGGCTATGATAAAATGAGATGAGATAAATGTTTATAATATGTATTGTGCCAAATAGGATCAATTTTAATTCTCTATCCTGATACAGTGCATAAAAAATCATTGGCTAATCTCAGTGTTTAGTCCCTAAATTTGTGGCTAGACCAGGAGGATACCGGCTCCTACTCCAGAGCTCCTACTTCCCTTCACCTGAAGGCCAGCTCTCGCTTTAGTTTTTAAACACTAACTGAATTGAAGATTTTAGTCTGTCACCCTAAAGGTTCTCCAATTCTACACCCAACAAAGAATATTTCCCTATTTATTTACACTTAATTCCATAAATGTTGCTCTTCTTCATGGAATCAAATGTGATCCTTACTCTATTGTAGAACTCATTCTCCATTTAACGAATCATATGTTTCACAACACATTTTAACAATTCAATTGGCCATATGAAAAATTAAATTAAGTTCAGAGTTGAAAAATCATCATAATTTATTTTACAATTTAATATTGGCACATTCATATTATCTCTTCATTTCA
>JXCR01142785.1:37113-48911 GCA_002079205.1 Phalaenopsis hybrid cultivar | reverse complement strand
GTCATATTTCACCTGATTGCTCTACCTATTTGGTATATTTGAAAAATGATGTCCTTGTTTCATCATGTTGTAGTTTTCACTTTTGATTGTCTTATATTTATGATGTTTTTACACTTTTTTTTCCAATGACTGCTATTATAACTTCCAGCACCCAACTATCAACATCTTTCATGTTTTCATGCAGGTCATGGCGGTGCTCGTGCGGCTCAATTTGTTAAACAAAACCTATTCAGTAACTTGATTAGGCACCCTAAATTCGTTAGCGACACAAAGTCAGCAATAGGTGATTTCTTCTCTATCCATGCAAATTATTTTCTCATTTGTTGGATGGCAATTGTTTATCTCCATTTAAGGCTAAAATTCCAAATGTTACATCTACGTCTGATGAATATTAAATTTATATTAGGAATTTTTAAAGAAATTTTATATCATCAATTTTACCNGTCTGATGAATATTAAATTTATATTAGGAATTTTTAAAGAAATTTTATATCATCAATTTTACCTTTTTTTTTTGGTACTATTGAGCAGTTATTTTGGACATGAAGTCATGAAAATCATATTGTTAAACAATGTATTTAGTATACATGATAGATGTACATTAGGGGTGTAAATGAGCGGAACTTGAGCGGGTTAGAGGCTTGTTCGAGTTCAGCTTGTTTAATTTTTATTTTTGTTTGNTCATGAAAATCATATTGTTAAACAATGTATTTAGTATACATGATAGATGTACATTAGGGGTGTAAACGAGCGGAACTTGAGCGGGTTAGAGGCTTGTTCAAGTTCAGCTTGTTTAATTTTTATTTTTGTTCAGGTTCAACTTGTGTTTGGTCTATTGTTCAAAGTGATGGTGATATTGATGGGGATGTTATTAGTAGAATTCAAGTTGGTTGTCTATTGTGTGATAGAAAAGTACCGCTTAAATTGAAAGGAAAATTTTATAAGATGGTGGTGAGAAGTGCAATGCTCTATGGCGTTGAATGTTGACCTTTAAAAGTGAAACAAAAAACTAAGTGTTGTCGAGATGAGAATGATTAGGTGGATTAGTGGCTTTACACTTGGAGACAAAATGCGAAATGAATATATCCGTGATAGTGTTGGTGTAGCTCCAGTGATGGACAAAATTAGAGAGAGTCGTCTTAGATGGTTTGGTCACATTAAACATCGACCATCTGATGATCCTATTAGAAGAGTAAATGTTTTAGATTCAACTTATGTTAATAAAGGTAGAGGTAAACCTAGGATGACTTGGGCACATTGTATAAAAAATGATCTTAATATATTAGAATTAAATGAAAATATGTCACTAAATAAGACACAATGGAGAAAAAGTATTCATGTAGCAGACCCCACTTAGCGGGATAAAAGTTTTGTTGTTGTTGTTCTTGGGTTCAACTCGTGTTCGAAATGACTCGCTAATAGCCTGTTCGTGTTTGACTCAATTCAAACTCATTTATTTGAATTAAGCTCGTGTTCGGCTCGAACTTAAGCTCAAATAAAATTTAAAATATTAACNAATGATAGATGTGTAGAAATGAGAATTAACTATGCAAGTCAATGATTAAACAATTACATTTAATATTTCTAAGTCAATGAAATACCATACAAAAGGTAAATATGATGAATGTTATAGAATGGATGGGATAAGATATTTAAGTGAATGTCATTTCAAAGCAACTATTGAAGAAAAATCTGAAGTTAAAGAGTTTGAACATAAACAAAAAGAGGAGTTAGATCAATATGAAGATTTATATTAGGAAGATTCAATTTATGTTCAAGAAAGATTTGAAGTTTTGGACACGACAGAGAAAGATACATCTTTTTGTCCATCAATTGAAAGACCTCCTGATCTTGAGTTGATGTTGCATCCTGAACATTTAAATTATGGCTCTTTAGCTGAGTCCTCTACATTACCTGTTATAATTTCCTTAAAATTAACTCCAGAAGAAGAAGAAATTTTGATGAAAACTTTAAGGAGTTATAAGAAAGTATTTGGATGGACAATTGCTGATATAAAAGGAATCAGTCCTTCGTATTGTATGTATAGAATTCATATGGAAGAGAACTGCAAACACAAGGCTGATCCTCAAAGGAAGTTGAATCCTATTATGAAAGAAGTTGTTAAGAAAAAAACTCTAAAGTGGTTTGATCCTTGAATTATCTACCCTATTTCAGATAGTGCATGGGTTAGTCCAATTCACTATGTTTCTAAGAAAAGAGGAGTGATTGTGACTTTAAATGAACATAATAAGTTAATACCAACATGATAAGTCACAAGATGACTAATATGCATTGATTATAGAAAATTAAATCTCACCACTAGGAAAAATCATTTTTCACTGCCCTTTCTAGATCAAATTTTGGATAGACTAGCTGGGCATAAAGACTGTTGTTCTCTAGATGGATGTACAGGTTATCACAAAATACAAATAGCTCCTGAGGATCAAGAGAAAACAACTCTTAGCAATCCTTATGGTACATTTGCTTTTAGAATAATGTGCTTTTGGTTTATGTACTACATTTCAAAGATGCATGATGACTATTTTTTGTCCTTTAATTGAAAAAAGGATTGAAGTTTTTATGGATGATTTTTCNTCCATGTGCAATAGGAGATAGATTTTATGGAAAAGCTCTATGTGATTTATGAGCATGCATAAACCTTATGCCATTATTAATATTTAAAAGATTGGGATCAAGAAAAATATCCCCCAGTACTGTAACTCTGCAGCTAGCAGACTGTTCAATAACATATCCTAAGGGAGTAATAGAAGATGTCGTAGTGAAAGTGGATCAATTTATCTTTCTTATTAATTTCATTGTGCTAGATATGGAGGAATATTAGGAGATACCTATCATTTTGGGGAAACCTTTCCTAGCCATGGGAAGAGCAATGATAGATGTGTAGAAATGAGAATTAACTATGCAAGTCAATGATTAAACAATTACATTTAATATTTCTAAATCAATGAAATACCATACAAAAGGTAAATATGATGAATGTTATAGAATGGATAGGATAAGATATTTAAGTGAATGTCATTTCAAAGCAACTGTTGAAGAAAAATCTGAAGTTAAAGAGTTTGAACATAAACAAAAAGAGGAGTTAGATCAATATGAAGATTTATATTAGGAAGATTCAATTTATGTTCAAGAAAGATTTGAAGTTTTGGACACGACAGAGAAAGATACATCTTTTTGTCCATCAACTGAAAGACCTCCTGATCTTGAGTTGATGTTGCATCCTGAACATTTAATTATGGCTCTTTAGCTGAGTCCTCTACATTACCTGTTATAATTTCCTTAAAATTAACTCCAGAAGAAGAAGAAATTTTGATGAAAACTTTAAGGAGTTATAAGAAAGTATTTGGATGGACAATTGCTGATATAAAAGGAATCTGTCCTTCGTATTGTATGTATAGAATTCATATGGAAGAGAACTGCAAACCCAAGGCTGATCCTCAAAGGAAGTTGAATCCTATTATGAAAGAAGTTGTTAAGAAAAAAACTCTAAAGTGGTTTGATCCTTGAATTATCTACCCTATTTCAGATAGTGCATGGGTTAGTCCAATTCACTATGTTTCTAAGAAAAGAGGAGTGATTGTGACTTTAAATGAACATAATAAGTTAATACCAACATGATAAGTCACAAGATGACTAATATGCATTGATTATAGAAAATTAAATCTCACCACTAGGAAAAATCATTTTTCACTGCCCTTTCTAGATCAAATTTTGGATAGACTAGCTGGGCATAAAGACTGTTGTTCTTTAGATGGATGTACAGGTTATCACAAAATACAAATAGCTCCAGAGAATCAAGAGAAAACAACTCTTAGCAATCCTTATGGTACATTTGCTTTTAGAATAATGTGCTTTGGTTTATGTACTACATTTCAAAGATGCATAATGGCTATTTTTTGTCCTTTAATTGAAAAAAGGATTGAAGTTTTTATGGATGATTTTTTAGTATTTGGAACTTCATTCGAATCATCTTTAGAACATCTATAAAAACTTCTTAAGCGTTGTCAAGAAACAAATTTATTCCTTAATTGGGAAAAATGTCAATTTATACTAGCAAGAGGAATAGTTTTGGGACATCAAATTTCAGAAAAGGGTATGGAAGTAGACCCTACAAAAATTCAAGTGATTGTTAATTTACCTCTCTCAACAGGTGTGAAGGAAATTAAGAGTTTTTTAGGACATGTTGGATTCTACATGCGGTATATTAAATAGTTTTCTAAAATTGTTATGCCTCTAAGTTACTTACATGAAAAATACATAATTTTTAGTTTTGATAAAGAGTGCCTAAAACCTTTTGAATTATTAAAAGAAAAATTAGTCACTGCACCAATTATTGTTTCACTAGATTAGGGAAAAACTTTTGAATTAATGTGTGATGCTAGTGATTATGCCATTGGAGCTGTTTTAGGACAAAAGCATAATAAGATTTTCACAGTTATCTACTACGCTAGTAGAAGTCTTAATGAAGCTCAAATTAATTATACCATAAATTAGAAAGGGTTATTAATAGTAGTATATGTTTTTGATAAATTGAGATCATACTTAATTGGAACTAAGTGTATTATGCATACAAATTATTATACTATTAAATATAAAATGAAAAACAATGATGCAAAACCAAGATTGATAAGATGGGTTCTTCTTTTGCAAGAATTTGACTTTGAAATAGTAAGTCAATTTGGACATGTTGGGTTAGACATGGGTCTAGGTTGAGCTAGCCTTAGGCTAAGTCCAAATTGAATGGTCCACCTGATCAAGGGAGATGTTTTGAAGATTTTTCATGAAGGGATAGAGTGAAAATTTGGGGCTAAGACCATCAATTTGGTGAGATTTTGAGACATGGCCAATTTGGGCCGAATTTGGGGCTTTTGGGCTTAGGTTGAAATCAAATGAATTTGAGGTCTCAACAAGGCCAATTGAAGGTAAATTTTGATTTATGGGGATGTTATGAAGATTTCTCAACACAAATTGTGGCCAATTGATTGGACTATGGGTTTAATTTAGTGAAACCAAGTCATAGGGCCAAAATTAGGGTTTTTGGTTAAATCAAAATTGAGTCCAAATGATGGACCAATTGAGCTTGTATTTGGTCTATATTGGTCATATCAAGGGTGAATTTTAGTTTATAATTGAAATTGGGGTAAATTGAGACCAATCGGCTAGACATTTGAGGTAATTTGTAGAAAATATGGGCCTTTAAAAAGCAATTTGGGGGTTTTGATCAAAGATGGTCAAATTGGCCAAATTGGGTCATGTGATAGTTGAGAAAAATAAAATTAGGAATATTTGGGAGGTTTTGGGATTTTTTGGGATTTATTTTGGAATTTTTTGAATTTTGGGCTAAAGAGGGGTATTTTGGTAATTTGTCCAATTTGGGGATTTTGGGTAGCTTGGGTGTTTTCAAGGCATTTGAAATGAATTTTGAATCAAGTTGGGTATTTTTGCTGGATTTGGAGATTTTGGCCAAATTTGAGGTCCCAAGGGAATCTAGGTAATTTGGGGGAATTTAGGGGCAAAAGGCCAAGATAGGTATTTTGGTAGAGTTGAGGTACCAACCATCGCCAACAAGCCATGGACCAATGGAAACCCCATTTTGGGTCCTCTATGTAGTGGTATTAGCTAAACCCTAGCCCTAGGGCTAGTAGGTTTAGGGGACCATCTACATGAGTATCCCAAAAAGATCAAGGGATCTAGGCTAGAAATTTGAGTTTAGGGTTGCGAGTGAATGTGAGTGCAAGTGATTGAAAGTGAGTGCCTTAGCCCTAGACCAGCACCAAGGGTCAATCCTATGGTCTAGCAGTCCTAAGGGTAACTCATCTTGAGTTCCCCCACAATGACACCACCTACTAAGTGCTAGAGGTTAGAACCAATATGTGGAACTCCAAGTTGAGTAGTGAAGAGTTTGGAATTTCTAGTGGTGAGGGTTCCATGTCTAGTTTTCTAAGAATATTCAATAGGAGAGTCCTATGGCTAGACCTTAGGCTACTAAAGAGAAAAAACTAAACCTCAACCAAAAGTGAGGTCAACAAATGGACCTCCAATAGGTGTGGTGTGCTGAGCAAGCACACCGCGCGTATTGGCATTGACCGACGAGATCAACAAAAATTAATACAACTTCCTAAATCAATAGACCCGGAAGTATGTGTAGAGTTGTGTGTGTGATTTCTTTTTGTTGGAGAATTAGCAGGTGAGTGTTTAATCAAGTCAAGAAGTAGGGACTCTCACTGGGGATTGGAGAGTGGACTTTGAGTTATGAAATTTCAAAGATTTTCAAAGGATGGGAATCAGTATGTAAGTGCTGACCCCGAGGTGGGAATTAAAATTTCGACATCAATTCAAAAAAGAGAGAGAGAGTCGAAATGTAAGGACCGACCTCGAATGTAATGAATCAGAAATGTAGGACTGAGAATTGAAATGTATGTCAATTCTCAAAAGAGAGTGTCGAAATGTAATGACCGACCTCAAATGTAATGAGTCAGAAATGTGAAAATGAGAATTGAAATGTATGTCAATTTCCAAAAAAGAGGGTTGGAATGTAAGGACCAACCTCGAATGTAATAAATCAGAAATGTGAAAATGAGAATTGAAATGTATGTCAATTCAGAAAAGGGAGTGTCGGAATATAAGGACTGACCTCGAATGTAATAAATAAAAAATGTGAAAATGAGAATTGAAATGTATGTCAATTCTCAAAAGAGAGTGTCAGAATGTAAGGACCAACTTCGAATGTAATGAATCAGAAATGTAGGACTGATTCGGAAATGAGAATTGAAATGTATGTCAATTCTCAAAAGAGAGTGTCAGAATGTAAGGACCGACCTCAAAAGTAACGAATCAGAAATGTAGGACTGCTTCGGATGTCGGAATGTAAGGACCGACCTCAAATGTAATGAATCAGAAATGTAGGACTGATTCGAAAAGGAGAATTGAAATGTAGGTCAATTCTCAAAAGAGAGTGTCAGAATGTAAGGACCGACCTCGAACGTAATGAATCAGAAATGTAGGACTGATTCGAAAGTTAGAATTGAAATGTAGGTCAATTCTCAAATGAGAGTGTCAAAATGTAAGGACCGACCTCGAATGTAATGAATCAGAAATGTAGGATTGATTCGGAAGTGAGAATTGAAATGTAGGTCAATTCTCAAAAGAGAGTGTCGGAATGTAAAGACCAACCTCGAATGTAATGAATTAGAAATGTAGGACTGATTCGGATGTGAGAATTGAAATGTAGGTCAATTCTCAAAAGAGAATGTCGGAATGTAAGGACTGACCTCGAATGTAATGAATCAGAAATGTAGGACTGATTTGGAAGTGAGACATGAAATGTAGGTTAATTCTCAAAAGAGAGTGTCGGAATGTAAGGACCGACCTTGAATGTAATGAATCAGAAATGTTGGACTGATTCAGAAGTGAGAATTAAAATATAGGTCAATTCTCAAAAGAGGGTGTCGCAATGTAAGGACCGACCTTGAATGTAATGAATCAAAAATCTAGGACTGATTCAGAAGTGAGAAGTACAATGTAGGTATCAATCCCGAGATGTAAGAATTGAAATGCACGAAAAGATTGTGGTGTTGAAAAAGTGTATCATGTAAAAAGATAGATCATGTTGAAGGAGATTTCTAAAGCTTTGTGAGTTTTTGTGCAGAATGTGAAATTCTGCGAGAATGTGCAGAGAGTTAGTGTAGATAACGATGGTTGTGCTGTGCACACAAAGAGTAGGAAATTCTGAAAATGGAAGCATGCACTCAACAACTTTGTTTTATTTTCTTGTTGTTTTTATCACATTTAATTTTTTTTAAAAAAAAATATGTTTTTAAAGTTTTAATTTTAATTGGTTGATTTTTTTTCTTTCACAAAATTTTCATTATATTAAGGTTAATTACAATATTTGGACTCGGTCATAGACATTTGGCCACATAGATAACCATAAAACATTCAAAGTTTACAAAGTTTCAAAGTAAGCCAAGGANAGTTTTAATTTTAATTGGTTGATTTTTTTTCTTTCACAAAATTTTCATTATATTAAGGTTAATTACAATATTCGGACCCGGTCATAGACATTTGGCCACATAGATAACCATAAAACATTCAAAGTTTATAAAGTTTCAAAGTAAGCCAAGGCAAGCGGCATCAGGTTGCGTAATAGGTTTTCGGATATTGTCCATTTATTGGTAACATGGGTCTTTCGCCCCGAAAGTCCACTAATTGGTAGGCTCTTCAGACCTTCTCAACGACAAATGGTCCCTCCCAAGTTGGCTCGAATTTTCCACCTATTTTGCGGTGTGCAAGAATAAGTCTTTTGAGCACAAGCACGAGGTCACCAACTTTCAATGTCCTTGGGTGGACCAATTTTTCATAGGCTTGTACCATCTTCGCCTGGTAGAGCTCCAAATGTTGTTGGGCTTCTAGTCGTTTTCCTTCGAGACTCTCCAGTTCTTCAAGTCTGAGTTTTGCACTTTCTTCCATTGTGAGTTGGTTGGCAACGGAGACTCTGAGAGATGGTGTCTAGATCTCTAGTGGTAGCACGACCTCGGCCCCATACATGAGCACATAGGGTGTATACTGAGTGGGAGTCATGAAAGTTGTCCGGTAGGCCCACAAGGCTTCTAATAGTATGTTGTGCCGATTCCTTTTGTTTTCATCAAGTGTTTTCCTCAAAATTTGTACCAGTGTCTTGNCACTTTCTTCCATTGTGAGTTGGTTGGCAACGGAGACTCTGAGAGATGGTGTCTAGATCTCTAGTGGTAGCATGACCTCAGCCCCATACATGAGCACATAGGGTGTATACTGAGTGGGAGTCATGAAAGTTGTCGGGTAGGCCCACAAGGCTTCTAATAGTATGTTGTGCTGATTCCTTTTGTTTTCATCAAGTGTTTTCCTCAAAATTTGTACCAGTGTCTTATTGAAGGCCTCAGCCAGACCATTCACTCTGGGATAGTAAATTATAGAGTATCTCCAATCTATCCCATGTCTTCTGGCAAAGTTGTTGATCTTGGTACTTTTGAAAGCTGTCCTATTGTCAGAGATTATTCTTCACGATACTCCGAAATGGTAGACGATTTGGCTTTTGAAAAATTAAAGGACATGTTGTGTCGTAACCTCACATAACGATACTGCCTTTGCTCATTTAGAGAAGTAATCTGTAGCAGCAAGTATAAATCTGTGTCCCTTGGAAGATGGAGGGTCTATCGGACCTATTATGTATGTGCCCCAACACTCGAATGGCCACAAGGCAATAGTTGGGTGTAGCACATTTGGAGGCTAGTGTAAGACCACCCGGAGGCTGGTGTAAGACCACCCCATGCATTTGACATTGGTGACATCTTCTGGTTGTATCTATGCAACCGGACATCAATGATGTCCAATAATACTCGAGTCTTTTGATCTTCATCTTCATTTTTGGCCCTGATTGGTGAGCGCCACACAATCTAGCATGTACTTCTTTGACAATATTTAGTACTTCAGCTCTGCTCAAACACCGTAGCCACATCTGGTCGAACGATCTTATGTAGAGAACATTTCCCATCAGGGCGTAAGACATAGCCCTTCTTGTGATGTGGTGCGCGTCAAACTTATCTTCTGGCAGCTTTCCAATATGCAAATGTTCTATTAAAGGCTTGTGCCAATCTTAGTTGATGTCTGCAATNTATGTCAATTCTCAAAAGAGAGTGTCAGAATGTAAGGACCAACTTCGAATGTAATGAATCAGAAATGTAGGAATTATTCGGAAATGAGAATTGAAATGTATGTCAATTCTCAAAAGAGAGTGTCGGAATGTATGGACCGACCTCAAAAGTAATGAATCAGAAATGTAGGACTGCTTCGGAAGTGAGAATTGAAATGTAGGTCAATTCTCAAAAGAGAGTGTCAGAATGTAAGGACCGACCTCGAATGTAATGAATCAGAAATGTAGGACTGATTCGAAAGTTAGAATTGAAATGTAGGTCAATTCTCAAATGAGAGTGTCAAAATGTAAGGACCGACCTCGAATGTAATGAATCAGAAATGTAGGATTGATTCGGAAGTGAGAATTGAAATGTAGGTTAATTCTCAAAAGAGAGTGTCGGAATGTAAAGACCGACCTCGAATGTAATGAATTAGAAATGTAGGACTGATTCGGATGAAAGAATTGAAATGTAGGTCAATTCTCAAAAGAGAATGTCCGAATGTAAGGACTGACCTCGAATGTAATGAATCAGAAATGTAGGACTGATTCGGAAGTGAGACATGAAATGTAGGTTAATTCTCAAAAGAGAGTGTCGGAATGTAAGGACCGACCTTGAATGTAATGAATCAGAAATGTTGGACTGATTCAGAAGTGAGAATTGAAATATAGGTCAATTCTCAAAAGAGGTGTCGCAATGTAAGGACCGACCTTGAATATAATGAATCAAAAATCTAGGACTGATTCAGAAGTGAGAAGTACAATGTAGGTATCAATCCCGAGATGTAAGAATTGAAATGTACGAAAAGATTGTGGTGTTGAAAAAGTGTATCATGTAAAAAGATAGATCCNGCTCAGCTGAAATCATGTTTATGGAACCTTTTTCAGGTTCTCTCAAATACTCCTTTGGGATTGTTATACTCTCCTCCGTGAAGTTCTTCTCGAGCCAGTCCTTAAATATGAAACACTTGTCTATAATGTGCCCAAGCAACCGGTGGTACGGGCAATAATTTGGTTCATTCTTCTTATCTACCTCTTCGGGCTTCTTTGGATTAGGTAGTTTGAATTCTTGTTTCTTCATCAGGCTTTTGAATATTTTAGGTACAACTTCATCCTTGAAAGAATACATAACCTTCTGTCACTCTAACAGGGATATTCTTTTACCCGCTGTTCGAGGTGATCCCTCCTGAGGTGGCCGTTGGTTGGATTGACTGCTTGTTTCTGAGAGTACTGCGACGAAGACTGGCGATGTTCTTCTGCATATATCTTTATCGGCTGCTTTCTGATTTCTTTTCGAACACTCTGGTCACTTTAGCCTTTTCATGTGGCTCCATCTGCTTCACTTCTTCTTGAAGNTTATCGGCTGCTTTCTGATTTCTTTTCGAACACTCTGGTCACTTTAGCCTTTTCATGTGGCTCCATCTGCTTTACTTCTTCTTGAAGATTGTTGGCTTTACTGAGTAGCTTCTTGAAGGATTTGATAGTGAGTCCCTTAAGCATGAAAGCTATTAGCACATGATTGCTTTTGAGTAGAATCTCAATCGCTTGATGTTCCTGTAGCTGAGGTTCACATTTCATGCCAAGTTTTCTCCACCTCAAAATATAGTGCACCAAAGTTTTGTTGGGCTTTTGCTTCTCCATCATGAGCTCTCCAATAGACACATGATGTTGCGCCCCGACAAACCTTTTCACAAATAACTGTTCCAACTCAGAAAATGTTTTAACTGACCCATTAGGCACGTGAATGTACCAATCAAAAGCAATCCCTGATAAGCTGCTGACGAATTGCTGGCAGAGTAGAGCCTCGTTATTCCTTGTGTTGTCACAACTGGCTCAGAAATGCGCTATATGTTGTCTGGGATTTCCAGTCCCATCGAATATCTTAAAGTTTGGGCCACAAAATCTTTCAAGAAAGGCACGACATCAAACTCCTTCGGGTAAGGTCTACCTTTCAAAATTGATGCACCGCCCTTGGATTGGGCTAAGGCATCCGGCACTTGTTCAACCATTTGCTTGAATTCTTTTTCTGGCATGGCACCTGACAGAGAATCTTTCTTTGGTTGTTCATCTTTTTCTGCTGAAGTAGCCTCCCTTCTTTCATCTGTGATGT
>JXCR01142785.1:4092-19967 GCA_002079205.1 Phalaenopsis hybrid cultivar | reverse complement strand
TGTTTATATTAGAAATTTTCTCATCCAAGACTATTTGGATTGAGAATTTATGTATTTGAAAATGTTTGTAATTATCCGTGATTGAATATAAGAGTTTTATTTATGTGAAATTTCATGTTATTATGTGTTGAATTGATATAGTTAAGATTGGAAAATGTTGAGTAAGAGGGGAGTTAAGAGGGAAGGAGATAGTACATAAAGTATTATGACACCCTATAGGGTTGGTTGACTTAGGCTAGGAATGCATTTCACTTAAATTAAAAGAATCAAAATTTTTGCACTGGTGCCTAAGAGCCAAGAACCATGCTTAAGCTTTGTCTAAACTGAGATACAGGTACCTAAGCACTGAACCATTTGTGCTTAAGCGCCGGTTCACAAAATCTGGTTTCCAAATGGTTTTAATTGTAAAATTAGTCCAAAAACACCATTACCGCACATTGTCGTCGTCTTCAACCTCAGGATTTTGTGATTTTGGAGCTAAGGCTTACCATATTTGAAGATTTCTTGGAAAATTGAGGCAAAACTTGCTAAATTTGATATTCTTAAGGTAAGAGCATCACTTCTATGCANCATTTCACTTAAATTAAAAGAATCAAAATTTTTGCACTGGTGCCTAAGAGCCAAGAACCATGCTTAAGCTTTCTCTAAACTGAGATACAGGTACCTAAGAACTGAACCATTCGCGCTTAAGCGCCGGTTCACAAAATCTGGTTTCCAAATGGTTTTAATTGTAAAATCAGTCCAAAAACACCATTACCGCACATTGTCGTCGTCTTCAACCTCAGGATTTTGTGATTTTGGAGCTAAGGCTTACCATATTTGAAGATTTCTTGGAAAATTGAGGCAAAACTTGCTAAATTTGATATTCTTAAGGTAAGAGCATCACTTCTATGCAAAAAAATTTGATTTTCACCATGTGTTTTGAGTACATTAATTAGCTACCTAAAAATCACTATTCATGGTGAAATTTTGAGNCTTGGAAAATTGAGGCAAAACTTGCTAAATTTGATATTCTTAAGGTAAGAGCATCACTTCTATGCAAAAAAATTTGATTTTCACCATGTGTTTTGAGTACATTAATTAGCTACCTAAAAATCACTATTCATGGTGAAATTTTGAGAAAAATCTGTGAAAAAGGCATGGATTTGTTAGTTTAAGCTTTTAGGAGTTTAGATTAGTGATTTGGAGTTGAATGTGGAATTTATTTTTAATGTTATACATTTTTTAGAAATGACACCAAGAATGAAGAGGAGTAAAGGGAAGACTCCATTTGATTCAAATAAGTTTGTTAGTTTGAGAGCTCAATATCAATACAGTGACACACTGCAATCAAGAAAATTGATTCCTAAGAGGTGTTTTAAAAGTGCAAGAGGAGNAGGAGTAAAGGGAAGACTCCATTTGATTCAAATAAGTTTGTTAGTTTGAGAGCTCAATATCAATACAGTGACGCACTGCAATCAAGAAAATTGATTCCTAAGAGGTGTTTTAAAAGTGCAAGAGGACTTGTTGAAGATTTGATTGTTTGTCGCCTGTGGGAGCGGTTCAGTTTTTTTTCTCCTATCGCGGTGATTTCTGTTGTGCGGGAGTTCTATGTGAATCTCCTTGAATCTAATGAAGGAGTCATGGTGAGGGGGAAGACAGTGATTTTTTCCCTGAGGTAATTAATCAGTTTTATGAATTGCCCCCGAGTAATTTGTGTTTTTATTTAAACTATAGTCCTACGNTGAATCTAATGAAGGAGTCATGGTGAGGGGGAAGACAGTGATTTTTTCCCTGAGGTAATTAATCAGTTTTATCAATTGCCCCCGAGTAATTTGTGTTTTTATTTAAACTATAGTCCTACAGAAGAGGAGTTAGACGAGATTATTGCACCTTTGACTAATGGAAGAGGGCTTCAGAAGATCACAAATGAAAGAAGAGTAAGTTTTTCTACTTAAAAGTTGGATGCCACTGCAAAAGCATGACATTATTTTATTTATGCTCGTCTGCTACCTACAAATCATTTGAGTAAAGTGACTCGAGATCGAGCAACCTTGAACTATTGCATTTAGTAGTTCAAGCCTATTGATATTCGAGCTTTGATTCATGGAGTTATTATCAGTTCTGTCATTGCTGCTAGTACTGCAGGTTTGGAATTCACATCCTTGATCTTTTCTTTATGTGAGCAAGCTGGAATTAGAGGGGTGGATTCTGTAGTAGTTTCCCTGCTTCGACGTCACGAGCTTCTACTTCACATGCTTCTACATCACGGGGTCAGACTTCTGGATCTGATTCTCAGTCACAGCTATTGAACAGGATTTTGAATAATGTAATTTATACCACTGCGATTAAGGTATTAAACTTAGAACATTTTGCAGAGCATATGGATGGGTATATTAAGAGACAGTGATTCTGAGGGTGAATTCAATTTAGTTATGGAAAACCTTTTGAGAGGTAACTAGAATGTTGTATTTCCTTAGTACCCTAGATATCCACCATATGAGCCTGGAGCTGTTTGGCGTAGTGACGATAGTGATGAAGAGGATAATGATGATTATTTTGGATCTTTAGTTTTTTTCTTTATGTTTTTAGTTTAAGTGATGTTATGAATTGTTGTTAGTGCATTTGTTTTGTACTTTGTGTTGTGTTTTCAGTAGTTATTGTTGAGACTGTTATGTTTTGTTGTACACCTACTGTGACGTATTTAGATATTATGTTTATGTGGTAGTAATTTTGTTGATTATGTTGTTTAATGTATTTAGTTAGTGTGTGTTGAACTTATATTTAGATCCTAGAAAGGTTTAGAATCTAGCTAACATTATACTTTAAAAGCTGCATGTTTAAAATTTTCAATTTATTACCAATTATTTTTCTTTATTATGGAGTCATGTATGTTTGTTAGTGTGTTTGTTTGGTTTTATATTATACTCCACTGCATAGAAGCTGATGAATCTCTATACGTTAAGAAAATTAAAATTTGATCAATTTAACTTTTACTCCTATTTTAATTTTTTGTACTTAAATATTTAGGATATAAAAATTCTTGCAAGCATGTTATTTTTAGTTTTCATTCCTGCCAATATTTATATGATGCTAAAACGTTTTATTTTTATTCAAAATTTAAGTTTGGGGAGGGATGAAAATTTTCTTAAGGAACTTAAAAATTTATTTGTTCACAATTGTGCTTCAAATAAATTTGATTTTGAATTGAAGAAAAATGATTATGTATATGAAGTTATATTAGGGAAGTAAAATTTTGAATATAGAAATGAGTAAGAGAATTTAGTTAAAATTTATATTAATCAAGAAAAACTTAGAGCTAAAATTTTTTTAGTATGAAAAATGCTAAATATAGTGTAACTATCTTTAGTAGTAAAAATTGTATTTTTGAAAAATTTAGAGGATTTAGATTTTTAATTTCAAAACATAAATTTCTTTTATTGAAATTAATTTTCAAAACTATTATTATGTTTTTAAGTAAAAAAAAATATCAACTCTTTGTTTTAGGATAGGAAGGGTGGGATTCAAAATCATTAAAGGTCTGTCCAGATATGGTAATTCTTGCCTGAAAAAGAAAAAGAAAAAAAAAAGAAAAGAAAAATTGTAAAAGGGAGGAGAAGCTTGAGGATTAGTGTCTAATCAAAAATTGGTTCCACATCTGATCTTTTTAAAGTATAAGACTTAAGGAGCTCTTAAACTTAAGAATATAATAAAGTAAGTATCATTATGATTAATAAAAAAAATTTTAAGTGGAGAAGATAAAATAACTAAACTATGTTTTTGGAGAATCCGCAATATTTATGAATTAGATAGAAACTCACATTATCATATTTCTTAACTTTAAAAATTTATAAACTCTAAGTTGGTTTCATTTACTAATATTTTTTCTGAATTGAACTACTATATTTCTACATCAAATTTTTGGTAACTCCTAAAGAAACTCATATACATCATCTACTTATATTTGTTTTTAAAGATTGAAGGGTCACTTGAGGACAAGTAATATTTTAAGTTTGGGAGATTTTGATACACCCATAATATATAATATTTTTATGCACATTTTTATACCTATTTTTTAGATATTGCGCTTTAATGAAAGATATTTGTGTGTGTTTTTTCAAGTACAATAAAAAAGATGAAAAATGCTTAAAAGAGTGAAAAAGTGTCAAATTTGAAGCAAAAATGAATAATGGTGCAAAAATGATTCTAATAAATCACAGAGAAATCAAAAAATTATGAAATTTTGGTCAAAGGCTTCTCTGGTCTAGGTGTACCTCCAGTAAAAATTTTAAGGGATTAGAATTTATCTTGGTCAAGTTACGAATTTTCTTTAAAAAATCCTATTTTTGCATGAAAATAATTATATTAAATAAATTAAATTTTGAAAAATCTCATTTTCTCCTCTAATGTCTTAATTGACCCATGAATGAGGTAGGATAAAACTTTCAAAGTCATTTGAATTGAATTTGAGAAATTATGAAGTGTTAGAGCCTTAGGGGCAAATGTGTAATTTTGGAAATTTAGCCTTAATTAACATTTAGGCTTAATTCAAGGAGGGAAATGGGTAACCTCTGATCTTAATCAATTTATTTTGTGTTTGAAACATAAGGGGTTAATTGGTAGAAACCAATCTGATTTTCTTAATTGAAAAAGATAAGTTAATAAATTTCTAAATTATTAAAATTTGGAAGTTTATTAAAATAAAATGAACATTGGACTTAGGGGTATGAATTTTGAAGTCAATAATTAATCAATTTAATATCCCTATTTTGATTTTCAAATAAAATTCAAATCATGAATCATGATCACCTAAAGTTTGATCTTCTCAAAGCTAATTAAAACACTCACCTAGGTCTTCAGGGCTTAGTAGTGACTTAGGCTAAATCAAGTTTCATTTAAATGGGGATTAGAAAATTAAATATCATTGAAAATTACAACATATTTCTAACACTACAAGCCCAACTAGGGTCAAAATTTGGCTAAGTGTTCCAACAACACTAACTTGCCGCTTTAAGGGTCTTCACCCACATAATTCTTAAATTGAATCACAAGTGATAGTTACCATATTCTTAGGGATAAATGAGGCATCAATGTTCGGTGAGCATTAAGGGTACTTACAGGATGAATTATTAAGCAACATAATAAGTTTAAAAGAACTCGGGATTTTCAACCAGGCAGCGATAAAGTAGCATGGACCTACTTCTTTCTCTAGATCTGTTGGACACCTCGGAGATCTGCTAAACTTAATATATTTTGCTTGATAAAGTCATCCTTAATTGATCAAATAGGGACCCACCAAGATATGACATAAGGTTAGGAAAACTACCAAAATTTGACTTCCCTGTTTCACATATATTGTCTTAACATGCCTTTTGAGTTTCAGGTGGTGGAATGAAAAGACTTGCCAGGTACGCTTTTACAGTTTTCAGCATTGTCTTTCTTATACTTTCATACTGTGTTTTTCATACTGTGCTTTCATACCTGCAAACTTGCATGCTAAACAAGGATCTCGCCCTACATGAAAATTAAAACTATCAGGATAGCCACAAAATCAATACCAAAACCAAAACTAAAATCAACCAAGATAAAACTCACCGCCACAACATTCAAAATATAAAACAACTCAAAATTTAATCACAAACATCACACAAAACTAAAATTGCAACTAAATTAAGATGTCTCTATCGAATGATCGGGAATTCCTCGAAGGAGGTAACCTACGGTTGCTAATGAGGATTCCAATGGTTTAAATGAAATTATGGAACTCATTAAGTTTGGTTTAGTAAGTTCATTTGGACTAAATGAATCCAATAGAAAATAGTGGTGTCGGAACAAGGGCACCGTAGGATCTTAACCGGTGTCGCTCTAATCAACTTTAATATGCCCTCATAAAACTTAAAGAACTTCAACCATAGGGCCACCTAATTTGACATTATAACTTGAAACACTAGAAAACTCAAACACGTCACGGTGAGAAACTTGGAGCTAGCATGGTGGGCAACACGGCCATCTTCAACAGCAAAACCTGTCTTCCCCAGTTAAGCCAATCTTCCTTCCTTAGACTTAGAAAACAAAGTCATAGGGTTTTGAGGTTGCTTGCTTATGCAACGTAAATCCTCACATCATCTTTAGGCTTTTACATAGCCCTGTTATACAATATAAGCCTCNGTGATGTTATGAATTGTTGTTAGTGCATTTGTTTTGTACTTTGTGTTGTGTTTTCAGTAGTTATTGTTGAGACTGTTATGTTTTGTTGTACACCTACTGTGACGTATTTAGATATTATGTTTATGTGGTAGTAATTTTGTTGATTATGTTGTTTAATGTATTTAGTTAGTGTGTGTTGAACTTATATTTAGATCCTAGAAAGGTTTAGAATCTAGCTAACATTATACTTTAAAAGCTGCATGTTTAAAATTTTCAATTTATTACCAATTATTTTTCTTTATTATGGAGTCATGTATGTTTGTTAGTGTGTTTGTTTGGTTTTATATTATACTCCACTGCATAGAAGCTGATGAATCTCTATACGTTAAGAAAATTAAAATTTGATCAATTTAACTTTTACTCCTATTTTAATTTTTTGTACTTAAATATTTAGGATATAAAAATTCTTGCAAGCATGTTATTTTTAGTTTTCATTCCTGCCAATATTTATATGATGCTAAAACGTTTTATTTTTATTCAAAATTTAAGTTTGGGGAGGGATGAAAATTTTCTTAAGGAACTTAAAAATTTATTTGTTCACAATTGTGCTTCAAATAAATTTGATTTTGAATTGAAGAAAAATGATTATGTATATGAAGTTATATTAGGGAAGTAAAATTTTGAATATAGAAATGAGTAAGAGAATTTAGTTAAAATTTATATTAATCAAGAAAAACTTAGAGCTAAAATTTTTTTAGTATGAAAAATGCTAAATATAGTGTAACTATCTTTAGTAGTAAAAATTGTATTTTTGAAAAATTTAGAGGATTTAGATTTTTAATTTCAAAACATAAATTTCTTTTATTGAAATTAATTTTCAAAACTATTATTATGTTTTTAAGTAAAAAAAAATATCAACTCTTTGTTTTAGGATAGGAAGGGTGGGATTCAAAATCATTAAAGGTCTGTCCAGATATGGTAATTCTTGCCTGAAAAAGAAAAAGAAAAAAAAAAGAAAAGAAAAATTGTAAAAGGGAGGAGAAGCTTGAGGATTAGTGTCTAATCAAAAATTGGTTCCACATCTGATCTTTTTAAAGTATAAGACTTAAGGAGCTCTTAAACTTAAGAATATAATAAAGTAAGTATCATTATGATTAATAAAAAAAATTTTAAGTGGAGAAGATAAAATAACTAAACTATGTTTTTGGAGAATCCGCAATATTTATGAATTAGATAGAAACTCACATTATCATATTTCTTAACTTTAAAAATTTATAAACTCTAAGTTGGTTTCATTTACTAATATTTTTTCTGAATTGAACTACTATATTTCTACATCAAATTTTTGGTAACTCCTAAAGAAACTCATATACATCATCTACTTATATTTGTTTTTAAAGATTGAAGGGTCACTTGAGGACAAGTAATATTTTAAGTTTGGGAGATTTTGATACACCCATAATATATAATATTTTTATGCACATTTTTATACCTATTTTTTAGATATTGCGCTTTAATGAAAGATATTTGTGTGTGTTTTTTCAAGTACAATAAAAAAGATGAAAAATGCTTAAAAGAGTGAAAAAGTGTCAAATTTGAAGCAAAAATGAATAATGGTGCAAAAATGATTCTAATAAATCACAGAGAAATCAAAAAATTATGAAATTTTGGTCAAAGGCTTCTCTGGTCTAGGTGTACCTCCAGTAAAAATTTTAAGGGATTAGAATTTATCTTGGTCAAGTTACGAATTTTCTTTAAAAAATCCTATTTTTGCATGAAAATAATTATATTAAATAAATTAAATTTTGAAAAATCTCATTTTCTCCTCTAATGTCTTAATTGACCCATGAATGAGGTAGGATAAAACTTTCAAAGTCATTTGAATTGAATTTGAGAAATTATGAAGTGTTAGAGCCTTAGGGGCAAATGTGTAATTTTGGAAATTTAGCCTTAATTAACATTTAGGCTTAATTCAAGGAGGGAAATGGGTAACCTCTGATCTTAATCAATTTATTTTGTGTTTGAAACATAAGGGGTTAATTGGTAGAAACCAATCTGATTTTCTTAATTGAAAAAGATAAGTTAATAAATTTCTAAATTATTAAAATTTGGAAGTTTATTAAAATAAAATGAACATTGGACTTAGGGGTATGAATTTTGAAGTCAATAATTAATCAATTTAATATCCCTATTTTGATTTTCAAATAAAATTCAAATCATGAATCATGATCACCTAAAGTTTGATCTTCTCAAAGCTAATTAAAACACTCACCTAGGTCTTCAGGGCTTAGTAGTGACTTAGGCTAAATCAAGTTTCATTTAAATGGGGATTAGAAAATTAAATATCATTGAAAATTACAACATATTTCTAACACTACAAGCCCAACTAGGGTCAAAATTTGGCTAAGTGTTCCAACAACACTAACTTGCCGCTTTAAGGGTCTTCACCCACATAATTCTTAAATTGAATCACAAGTGANGTCCCACCCTTTGAACTTCCTTGAAGATAATATTTCCTAATTTTTATCGAGAGTTTTATTAGGTGACTTTGGTCATTTAAGATGTAATTAACTATAACGACTTGCCCTTATAGGAAGCATGTCTAAACCCAGCTTAATATAAACTCTATTTAATTCTTTATTTTAAATAGAGGAACTTCTCGGCAAATATAAAGGTTTCGCAGACCAAACGAACGTCCTACTTTCCTTAGTTTATTTGATCGAGCCTCATCCTCAAGTCTTGTGTTTATCCTTCGGGATAGATACAGGATTTGAGGTACAGTGCTCTTTCATATTAAACTATGAAAAATATGGGCTTAGTTTGATTTCATACTTCAATATCCTTCCGAAGCGGGCAACGGGATTTCGATTCCGGTGACCGACTGCTTCTTACGGGCAACTCCCCACCAATCAAAAATAACGCCGACACTAAGGCAACAAATTTTTCTTTACAATTCAAGGTTAAGATTATCNTAACCTACGGTTGCTAACGAGGCTTCACACGATTTAAATAAAATTATGGAACTCATTAAGTTGGGTTTAGTAAGTTCATTTGGACAAAATGAATCCATTAGAAAATAGTGGTGTCAGAACGAGGGAACCGTAGGATCCTAACAACACTAAGTGAATCCAATAGAAAGTAGCGGTGTCGGAACGAGGGAACCGTAGGATCCTAACCGGTGTTCACCCTAATCAACTTTAACATGCCCCCATAAAATTTAAAGAACTTCAACCATAAGGCCACCTGATTTGACATCAACTTTAATATGCCCTCATAAAATTTAAAGAACTTCAACCATAGAGCCACCTGATTTGACATTATAACTTGATACACTAAAAACTCAAACTCGTCGCGGTGAGAAACTTGGAGCTAGCATGGTGGGCAGCACGACCATCTTCAACAACAAAACCTGTCTTCCCTAGTTAAGCCAATCATTCTTCCTTAAACTTAGACAACAAAGCCATAGGACTTTAAGGTTGCTTGCTTATGCAACGTAAATCCTCACATCATCTTTAGGCCTTTGCATAGCCCTGCTATACAATATAAGCCCTAACTCGTCTTAGGATTCCAAGGTTGTCGTTTGTCACGACCTAAATCCTCATATCTGATAGGCTATTTGTGTGATCTTTTCACACGAATGTAAGCCCTAACTAATAAAATTGGCAGAATGAAACACTTAAATATCTCTCCTCAAAATGGAAACAAAATATTAGGATAGCTTGGGAAGTCACCGAGGTTCACCTCTGGATCCTTGACATCCCCTAGTTCTTCCTCCTTTGGATTCTACAATAAAATGTTCCAAATTTGATCTCCTTTTACACCTCTACGTCCGATCTCATTGAAGAATCCCACCCTTTGAAATTTCTTGAAGATATTATTTCCTGATTTTTATAGAGAGTCTTCTTAAGTGACTTTGGTCATTTAATATGTAATTAACTATAGGTGCATGCCCTTATAAAAAGCATGTCCAAACCTAGCTTAATATAAACCCTATTTAATTCTTTATTTTAAATAGGGGAACTTGTCGGCAAATACAAAGGTTTCGCAGACCAAACGGACATCATACTTTCCTTAGTTTATTTGATCGAGCCTCATCCTCAAGTCTTATGTTTATCCTTCGGGATAGATACAGGATTTGAGGTACAGTGCTCTTTCATATTAAATTATGAAAAATATGGGCTCAGTTTGATTTCATACTTCAACGTCCTTCCAAAGCGGGCAACGCGATTTTGATTCCGGTGACCGACTGCTTCTTACGGGCAACTCCCCACCAACCAAAAATAGCGCTGACACCAGGGCAACAAATTTTTCTTTACAATTCAAGGTTAAGATTATTTCCAGACAAACTTATGTTCAGGTGGATGGGCCCATTTATTGTGATGAAAGTTTAACCCTATGGAACTGTGGATATCAAAGATCTTAAAACTAACAAAATATTCAATGTGAATGGTTACAGGCTAAAACCTCACTTTTTAGGTGATCAACTTAAATTAAATGATTTTATGATGTTAGGTCAACCGGAATAAGCACTGGTTATATCAGGCTGACAACGTTAAACCAAGCGCTCTGTGGGAGGCAACCCATAGTTATTGGTGTGTTTGTTTTCATTGTTGTGTTGTTGTGTGTGATTTAGTAAATTATGGTAGTATTTTTTATTATATATTAAGTTAGTGATTATTCTAAGACCATTAAAGATGACTTAAACATGTTAGAATGAGTATTTGGACTTTAAGTTGACCTGTGCTAAAATGAGCACTAACGCTTAAACACCAATATCCGGTGCTTGAACGCGGAAGTTAAAAAACATGTGCGAATTTTAATTTTGAGATGTTTTAACAGAGATTTGGCTGGCTTTGATGTGGAAGATAGTTCTAAGACATGCCTAGGATTTATAAGAAGAGTTTGGAGCCTATAAATAGAAGGGTTATGTAAGGATTTTTATCACAATTCAATTCTAACCTAAATCCTAAGTAAAAAAGAGAGTTTTGGAAAAATTTCATCTTTGGAGAGTGATTTAAAGAAAAGGAAGGAGGATATGAGAAAGAATTTTATTAGACAGAGTGCACAAGAGTTATATAATGGTTTTCTCACCGTTTGTTTCGAAGGGATAGCAGAGAAAATCACTTAGATTGAGGCTGATGTGGCTTCAATTGAAGCAAAAGAGATGGAAGTAAATGCACATCTGGATCATATGGGATGAAAACTTAAGATGCAGTTTATCCATACCAATTTTATAAGAGAAGCGGACAAGGCTGTGTATCTGAAGAACAAGTGGATTGAAGAAGATTCAACTAGAATAATTAATCATCATATGCTCTTTCAGATATACATTCTAAATGCTGAAGGAGAGAGTGTTTGTGTGTTTAGTCTTTGTTTAATGTTAAGTGTGTTTAGAATATTATTCATGTGATAATTGTCTTGTGTTTATATTAGAAATTTTCTCATCCAAGACTATTTGGATTGAGAATTTATGTATTTGAAAATGTTTGTAATTATCCGTGATTGAATATAAGAGTTTTATTTATGTGAAATTTCATGTTATTATGTGTTGAATTGATATAGTTAAGATTGGAAAATGTTGAGTAAGAGGGGAGTTAAGAGGGAAGGAGATAGTACATAAAGTATTATGACACCCTATAGGGTTGGTTGACTTAGGCTAGGAATGCATTTCACTTAAATTAAAAGAATCAAAATTTTTGCACTGGTGCCTAAGAGCCAAGAACCATGCTTAAGCTTTCTCTAAACTGAGATACAGGTACCTAAGAACTGAACCATTCGCGCTTAAGCGCCGGTTCACAAAATCTGGTTTCCAAATGGTTTTAATTGTAAAATCAGTCCAAAAACACCATTACCGCACATTGTCGTCGTCTTCAACCTCAGGATTTTGTGATTTTGGAGCTAAGGCTTACCATATTTGAAGATTTCTTGGAAAATTGAGGCAAAACTTGCTAAATTTGATATTCTTAAGGTAAGAGCATCACTTCTATGCAAAAAAATTTGATTTTCACCATGTGTTTTGAGTACATTAATTAGCTACCTAAAAATCACTATTCATGGTGAAATTTTGAGAAAAATCTGTGAAAAAGGCATGGATTTGTTAGTTTAAGCTTTTAGGAGTTTAGATTAGTGATTTGGAGTTGAATGTGGAATTTATTTTTAATGTTATACATTTTTTAGAAATGACACCAAGAATGAAGAGGAGTAAAGGGAAGACTCCATTTGATTCAAATAAGTTTGTTAGTTTGAGAGCTCAATATCAATACAGTGACGCACTGCAATCAAGAAAATTGATTCCTAAGAGGTGTTTTAAAAGTGCAAGAGGACTTGTTGAAGATTTGATTGTTTGTCGCCTGTGGGAGCGGTTCAGTTTTTTTTCTCCTATCGCGGTGATTTCTGTTGTGCGGGAGTTCTATGTGAATCTCCTTGAATCTAATGAAGGAGTCATGGTGAGGGGGAAGACAGTGATTTTTTCCCTGAGGTAATTAATCAGTTTTATGAATTGCCCCCGAGTAATTTGTGTTTTTATTTAAACTATAGTCCTACGGAAGAGGAGTTAGACGAGATTATTGCACCTTTGACTAATGGAAGAGGGCTTCAGAAGATCACAAATGAAAGAAGAGTAAGTTATTCTACTTAAAAGTTGGATGCCACTGCAAAAGCATGACATTATTTTATTTATGCTCGTCTGCTACCTACAAATCATTTGAGTAAAGTGACTCGAGATCGAGCAACCTTGAACTATTGCATTTAGTAGTTCAAGCCTATTGATATTCGAGCTTTGATTCATGGAGTTATTATCAGTTCTGTCATTGCTGCTAGTACTGCAGGTTTGGGATTCACATCCTTGATCTTTTCTTTATGTGAGCAAGCTGGAATTAGAGGAGTGGATTCTGTAGTAGTTTCCCTGCTTCGACGTCACGAGCTTCTACTTCACATGCTTCTACATCACGGGGTCAGACTTCTGGATCTGATTCTCAGTCACAGCTATTGAACAGGATTTTGAATAATGTAATTTATACCACTGCGATTAAGGTATTAAACTTAGAACATTTTGCAGAGCATATGGATGGGTATATTAAGAGACAGTGATTCTGAGGGTGAATTCAATTTAGTTATGGAAAACCTTTTGAGAGGTAACTAGAATGTTGTATTTCCTTAGTACCCTAGATATCCACCATATGAGCCTGCAGCTGTTTGGCGTAGTGACGATAGTGATGAAGAGGATAATGATGATTATTTTGGATCTTTAGTTTTTTTCTTTATGTTTTTAGTTTAAGTGATGTTATGAATTGTTGTTAGTGCATTTGTTTTGTACTTTGTGTTGTGTTTTCAGTAGTTATTGTTGAGAGTGTTATGTTTTGCTGTACACCTACTGTGACGTATTTAGATATTATGTTTATGTGGTAGTAATTGTGTTGATTATGTTGTTTAATGTATTTAGTTAGTGTGTGTTGAACTTATATTTAGATCCTAGAAAGGTTTAGAATCTAGCTAACATTATACTTTAAAAGCTGCATGTTTAAAATTTTCAATTTATTACCAATTATTTTTCTTTATTATGGAGTCATGTATGTTTGTTAGTGTGTTTGTTTGGTTTTATATTATACTCCACTGCATAGAAGCTGATGAATCTCTATACGTTAAGAAAATTAAAATTTGATCAATTTAACTTTTACTCCTATTTTAATTTTTTGTACTTAAATATTTAGGATATAAAAATTCTTGCAAGCATGTTATTTTTAGTTTTCATTCCTGCCAATATTTATATGATGCTAAAACGTTTTATTTTTATTCAAAATTTAAGTTTGGGGAGGGATGAAAATTTTCTTAAGGAACTTAAAAATTTATTTGTTCACAATTGTGCTTCAAATAAATTTGATTTTGAATTGAAGAAAAATGATTATGTATATGAAGTTATATTAGGGAAGTAAAATTTTGAATATAGAAATGAGTAAGAGAATTTAGTTAAAATTTATATTAATCAAGAAAAACTTAGAGCTAAAATTTTTTTAGTATGAAAAATGCTAAATATAGTGTAACTATCTTCNATATTAATCAAGAAAAACTTAGAGCTAAAATTTTTTTAGTATGAAAAATGCTAAATATAGTGTAACTATCTTTAGTAGTAAAAATTGTATTTTTGAAAAATTTAGAGGATTTAGATTTTTAATTTCAAAACATAAATTTCTTTTATTGAAATTAATTTTCAAAACTATTATTATGTTTTTAAGTAAAAAAAAATATCAACTCTTTGTTTTAGGATAGGAAGGGTGGGATTCAAAATCATTAAAGGTCTGTCCAAATATGGTAATTCTTGCCTGAAAAAGAAAAAGAAAAAAAAAAAGAAAAGAAAAATTGTAAAAGGGAGGAGAAGCTTGAGGATTAGTGTCTAATCAAAAATTGGTTCCACATCTGATCTTTTTAAAGTATAAGACTTAAGGAGCTCTTAAACTTAAGAATATAATAAAGTAAGTATCATTATGATTAATAAAAAAAATTTTAAGTGGAGAAGATAAAATAACTAAACTATGTTTTTGGAGAATCCGCAATATTTATGAATTAGATAGAAACTCACATTATCATATTTCTTAACTTTAAAAATTTATAAACTCTAAGTTGGTCTCATTTACTAATATTTTTTCTGAATTGAACTACTATATTTCTACATCAAATTTTTGGTAACTCCTAAAGAAACTCATATACATCATCTACTTATATTTGTTTTTAAAGATTGAAGGGTCACTTGAGGACAAGTAACATTTTAAGTTTGGGAGATTTTGATACACCCATAATATATAATATTTTTATGCACATTTTTATACCTATTTTTTAGATATTGCGCTTTAATGAAAGATATTTGTGTGTGTTTTTTCAAGTACAATAAAAAAGATGAAAAATGCTTAAAAGAGTGAAAAAGTGTCAAATTTGAAGCAAAAATGAATAATGGTGCAAAAATGATTCTAATAAATCACAGAGAAATCAAAAAATTATGAAATTTTGGTCAAAGGCTTCTCTGGTCTAGGTGTACCTCCAGTAAAAATTTTAAGGGATTAGAATTTATCTTGGTCAAGTTACGAATTTTCTTTAAAAAATCCTATTTTTGCATGAAAATAATTATATTAAATAAATTAAATTTTGAAAAATCTNCAGAGAATTCAAAAAATTATGAAATTTTGGTCAAAGGCTTCTCTGGTCTAGGTGTACCTCCAGTAAAAATTTCAAGGGATTAGAATTTATCTTGGTGAAGATAGGAATTTTCTTTAAAAAATCCTATTTTTGCATGAAAATAATTATATTAATAATTAAATTTTTAAAAATCACATTTTCTCCTCTGATGTCTTAATTGACCCATGAATGAGGTAAGTTTGAAAAATCACATTTTCTCCTCTAATGTCTTAATTGACCCATGAATGAGGTAGGATAAAACTTTCAAAGTCATTTGAATTGAATTTGAGTCTTAATTGACCCATGAATGAGGTAGGATAAAAATTTCAAAGTCATTTGAATTTAATTTTACTAAATTTATGAAGTGTTAAAGAGCCTTAGGGGCAAATGTGTAATTTTGGAAATTTTGCCTTAATTAACATTTAGGATTAATTCAAGGGCCTTAGGGCAAATGTGTAATTTTGGCACCTTGCCCTAATTTAACATTTAGGCTTAATTCAAGGAGGGAAATGGGTAACCTCTGATCTTAATCAATTTATTTTGTGTTTGAAACATAAGGGGTTAATTGGTAGAAACCAATCTGA
>JXCR01142784.1:20798-35556 GCA_002079205.1 Phalaenopsis hybrid cultivar | reverse complement strand
AAATATCCTAATAAAATCAAAATATGATATTTCATTTGCAGGATGAACCTTTCTTCCAAGGATACAAGAAGTTGCAGGGGGCATCCTGCCATTATTAAACAGTTGGCAACTTAGTGAGCTTTAGANAAGGTATTTACATATATATCACCCAATTCCTATAAATTTACATATATAACACCAAACTTTACTCTCTTTTTTATACATTTATAACACCAAAACCTTTCACATCATAACAAATATATCATATTTGATGCATAGGTAAGGTGGCATGTAATGAAAAATTGAAGTTTAGGTGCATATGTAAATATACAGGAATTAAGTGGTTTGTATGTAACTCTTCCAATTCTAAAATAACAGATAGATTTATAAAAAGAAAAGATAAAAGACANAAGGTATTTACATATATATCACCCAATTCCTATAAATTTACATATATAACACCAAACTTTACTCTCTTTTTTTTTTTACATTTATAACACCAAAACCTTTCATATCATAACAAAAATATCATATTTGATGCATATGTAAGGTGGCATGTAATGAAAAATTGAAGTATAGGAAAAATTGAAGTTTAGGTGCATATGTAAATATACAGGAATTAAGTGGTTTGTATGCAACTCTTCCAATTCTAAAATAACAGATAGATTTATAAAAAGGAAAGATAATAGACGGTATATTGAAATAAAAATAGAAATGTATGACATTTTTGACATCATCCAAGTAAGGATTGCTTACCGTGCAGTTTAAGTTTCTTCAATTATTTTGAAAAACATGCTTTTCCTGGCAGTTTCTATACCACAAATTAAGAATATTAAAATCACCCACAGAATATATATTTAAATATAGGAGGATTTATATACATAATGCATTTACATATCAAACGAATAAACTTTGATATTTACTTATATAACACTTTGTATTCCAATTCATATCATAACATATGCATGAAAAAGTGTATTTCACATTAGAAAGGTAATCTTAGTTGTATGTTTGGTGTGATGTTAAGGACTTAGGTGCATGTAATAGAGAACTCAAAGTGACATCACATTAAACATGTTCAATTACCAATAATATCAAATGAAACATGTCAACAAATAATAATTTGATGACAACAACCACTAACATCAAGTTCAATTTCAAACTAATGATAAAACTTATATTCAAACATAGCAGCAGCAGCAACAAAATGTTTTTGTCCATTAAGTAGGGTTTGCTACATTAATCATTTTTCTCCATTGTGCCTTTGAAGGATTTATGTCGAGTTTTTCGATTCGTCAAAGATAGCAACCATGTAAACAAAAAGAGTAAGTTTACCNTCTTCCGACCTCCATTATCGAAGTGTCGGTCCTCCGCCGTGTCTCGGGAAGAGCGGTAACCGGAACTGAAAGAACTAAATTTTCAATTAGGGTCGAACAAAGTTGAAGCAAATGATATAATAAATAATTAAATTTAATTAATATAATTGAAATAATATAATTATGATATATTAATATCATTTTTTACCAATTCAACAATTAATGTTCTAATTTAAGATAATAATTTAGAATATTTCAAAAAAATTCTAAAAAATCTAACACATGATATTTTATTTTTCTTAATTTAAATATTTTATTTATGCTCATCTCATCAAAATAAAATGACTAAAGTTAAATAATATTTGAATCAATATCAGTTTTTCAGCTCAACCCCAATTTAATCTTAAGTTTATGCATAAATGGTTCTGAGCTTAGATCAAACCAGTTGAATAACTGGTTCATGGTTGAACCGATCCAACCAGTCAGTCCCATTCGCTTTTCAAAACCAAGATCTTATTATTAAAATTTGTATGATTAAAATAGTATCATAATCCCTTAAATTAGAGCTTAAATATTTTTAAAAGCTCTAGTTTATATTAGATGATAAATATTTTTAAAATTCTTTGAAATTTAGGACTAAAACGAACTCATAAAAATAGTTGAAAATTATCTACCATTTTGCTCTTTGTATTAATATCACTAGAGGGTAGAGAAAGTTTGTATTTCGAGAGCAAATGGAATACTTATATTTTTACTAGAAAATATCTAAAATATATATATTTCAGGAGAAATATTTTTTTTTTACACTTTAAATATAAAAGGCGAACCATTTATTAAGAAACATCTAAATTTTTAAAAGTGGGATATTGTCATGTGAAACATGGATTACCACTTGATAAGAAGGCTTTATTACATACTCCACGAGTCACTTTGTGATGGGATGATTTAAAGGAATGATCTGAGGCTATTATACGAGTCTCGACCATCCCTAATGCGCCTAACAATTCGAGTACCACACCCTCCACTGGGGAAATCGAACCCCAAACCAGAGGGGACTTACAAGTGACAAGCAGATGCCCGACCAGCTAATCTAAGTACGCGGCGCAAATTTTGATGCACACACACACATATAAGCTATTTGTACAACCAAAATTGATTACTTGGATCAATGAAGTCGAATATCACTTAGTCTGAGTAACACTCAGCTCTTCCTCCAGTACAAGCCAATCGAGTATGAAGGTACGAAAGAGGACAATGAAGAGGTTGGCTCAAAATATTATAAAGTTATATTGAATGAGCCAAAAAGTTAATGGGTCGAATGTTGATTGACTAACTACAAGAGGCAAAGTAGGAGGTGAAGCAAGAGAGGCTGGGCACGAGAAGCACCGGAGATTGAGAATCTTCCCATTTACCAGATAAACCAACCAGGAGAAGATATCTCAAAGACCCCAATTTAATGGGAATATTACCAATAAGACAGTCATACATGTGTATGGGTCTGTAATTGATGTATGTTTAAATATATTATTTTATGAAAATCAACCCTTATAAATAGACGGTATTAAATATAAACCAGAATCTCGGATCTCACGATTTGAACCCCGGGATTGTAGATTTTCGTTCTATGCTTACATGAGCCAAGAAAAAAATCCTTTATGATCTCCCCCATCCTACTCATTTTTACCTTAACTCTGTGTCTCAGCCACCCTCCCTCCCTCCCTCCCAATGCTCTATTCCTTAGGCATGATTCAAGGACAAATATAAGTTCAATACCCTAAAAAGGCACAATAAGTGTGAATCGTGCCACAGAAAATAAAAAAAAGTAACACAAAAAGAAAAACTTAGCCATTGAGAAGTTGCAAGCAATTTGGAGAAAGCAAATCCATGAGCTCAAAGTGCAGATGATGGAAATTATAAGAGAGATGCTCGTTCAAGCAATAGCTCTGCCACATTTATTGGCATCCCCCACGCGTCAAATGAGGGAACCTAGCACCATTGCTAGAGAGCCCCTTCGTTGACCCAGAGTGATGTTTCATACCATCACTATAGCAAGGGTTTAGCCCTATCAAATTATGGTAGATGGAAGCTTATCGAGATATCACAACCTTTTCAACCGGAAAGTGCCTTTTCCAAGGAGATCGTTGAAGCTTAAGCTCTTGAGTGATTCAAGAATTCATCCTTAGAATCCTATCAAGGAAGATTGGAGCCTTCTAACCACATCACCTCCTTCGATATTATTGTTTTTTTTGGTGAGAAGCAAGGATACATTGAAGTGCCGTCTTTTCTTCAATACAATGAAGAAGAAAACCCTCTAATGGTTCAACAATTTGTAATTATGACTGATTAGCTCTTTTGTAGAGTTCAATATGATATTTATAACACAGTTTGTAGATGCACATAAGCCCACATGCATTTGAAGGTACAGTTGCAACTTTGTCAGGAGCATTAAGAGTCTTTGTATGATTTTGTTACTCACTTATAGAAGGAAATCTTGGAAGTGTGAAGCTTAGAATCTACTGTCTCTCCCACCTCCCTTTCTTAAGGTCTTAAAAAAAAAATCTTTTCTACTATGTATTAGGCTTGGAACCAAAGATGTTCGTCAAGCTTTTGGAACTCACAAATAGCCACATATCAGCAAAAGAGTGCAATTCGTGTTAGGTCACCCCAAAGTTTTAAAATTTGAAGAAATCACCTTCGAATATGAACTTTCTAAGGAAGCAAATGGAAGTTGAATCACCCATTGTGACCAGCGACCACTCCCATGTTTAAAGAGCATCATTCTCTCCCTTTTCATGGGATGCCTGACATGCAAGAGAACGAAGTTTGCTCCTTGGAAGGATGAGCTTGGTATCAGGAGAGGCGGATAGGCTGACATTTTGGAAGGAGTCCCACACCTCAAACTTATGAAATCTAACAACCATCTCGTTTGAGAGTCTTGATAGCTGAAATTATAAAATACATTCAGAATAAATAATTATTGTGGAAACTCATTTTGAATAAGGTAGAAGGAAACTCCAATGACCCAAATACATAAATATATACACCCAAGTTTAAAGAGCATTATTCTCTCCCTTTTCAATGGATGCCTTGTATGCAAGAGAAGGGAGTTCGCTCCTTACAAGGACGAGCGTGATATCAAGAGAGGCAGATAGACTGCCATTTTGGAAGGAGCCCCACACCTCAAACTTATGAAATCTAACAAACATCTCATTTGGGAGTCTTGATAGATGAGATTATAAAATCCATTTGGAATAAATAATTATTGTGGAAACTCATTTTGAATAAGGTAGAAGGAAACTTCAAGGAACCAAACACATACATATATACACACGAACAAACAAACGCGCGCGCGTGCACACACACACATTGTGTCAGCAACGGGTACCACGGGCATGACACCAAGGAGCGTCAGTGCCTTATGTGCTTGATTGAGGAATTGATTTTGGCTAAAAAGTTGAAGGAATTTATAGTGTCGCGGGTGTTGTCTCGACCATTCTTGTTGGAGAAAATCAAGGCCTATTGACAGACCGATCTAAAGAGACTCTGCTCATAAGAAATTTACATGACAACCTCATCCGAGTGACAAGCCTTGCGTCATTCATCCATCATCTTTAGGGAGGAAGACCTACCTACTAATGCAAATTTATACAACAACGACATTGAAATCATGACTCTGTTCACCAACTTCCAAATTGATATGAGTTTAATGAACATCTTGTTCAAATTTGTCCTTGATAAGATGAACCTAGGGATTGCACATCTCTTAAATACATCCAATTCATTATATGGCCTTCTAGAGAAAGGAAAGAAATGTTTGGAGTCTTAACTTTGCTTATCGTCTACGATAAGGATGATAAATCATTTAATTTCATGGCTTACTTTGTCATAATCCACTTGTTAACAAAATATAATTCCATCTTTGATTTTATCCTCCTCAACACCTTCAAATGTTGTCATCTCTACATACTATATAGCAGTGAAGTTTCTACGAGATGGTAAAGTGATCATTGTCCAAAGTAACTTGGAAATTTACACATTTTCTACCAGGAAGTGTGCATTGAGAAACCTTGAAGTTGGTGTCCATAAAGAAAGTAGTATGGAGACTAGTGAGACAATTGAGGAGGCCCGAACAACAATCAAAGAATGTAATATGTTTTTCAACTAAGCTTGGCTTTTAATGCAGAAGAGAACATTACTACGCTCCGGAAGTATCACAACGTGTTCACTTGGTCAACTGAGATGTCAAGAACATTCACCAATCAAAGAGCAAGAGATTTTGTACAATACACCACCTATTGATTTAAATTGTGCAAGCATTTTTCAAATGTAAGGCTCCTCTACTCATGGCCAAATGAGCCCGAGGAAGCCAAGACAGTTAGCTTATGAAGTGAACCCCAAGCCAGGTCGACCCCCGACGGATTCACACCAATTGCCACCATGACCGCAGGTGCATCTGTCTGAGCAATACTAAATAAGTCATATTGGCTAGAAGTTGGGTGGACCCCCCTTTGCTTTTCTATAAACCTTTATGTTTTCTCATCTTTTTTGTGCTCCTTCTTGCCGAACATACAACAAAGAATATTTTTATCTGATATGTTCACTAAGGTTTACCATAGCAAGCAAACACGAGCAAAGAGGCAACAAAATAATTAAAGAAGGATGTTGAAGCAAATGGGCTCAATAGATGTCTCATCACTCTATTTATAAGTTAGAGATCTCGGAATCCAAGAAAGTATTCATATAATGAGCATTTATGAAAATTCAAGGTCATCATTCTAAGATACAAAGAATCGAGAAACTAAATATATGTGACCAAAAGTAACCACCCAAAGTACCAGAGACCGAACATCTCTCAATCTGCTCATCAGTATCATGAACGACTACTTAGATCAATAGCGAGTTAAACGGCTCTCAATCTATCTTCCACCTGAAGCTAATCAGACAAAACATTTAACTTGGATTCTCGATTCGAGCCAAGAACTAGAGATGAATCGTGTCGACGGATAGTTGTGGTCTATAATTATTTGGTTGGAGGAATTAATGTCTTTAGTTACAACCTACATCACATACAAATTCATATAAAGTTATCATCAGTCTTTACAACTGCATATAGAAATCTTACAAGATAATATTTCTTGAAACCATTAATCATTTACTACATTTACACCAAATATTTATGTGTTATGCTCAATTTCGAGGTTGGTCCAGCTCGAAATCAAACTGAGTTGACTCAAATTTGGGTTATTTGGATTAGTTCCAACTCACTCGAAATTGAAACAAAATGACTAAAATTGACTTATTTGATTTCGTTTCAGCTTGAAATCTGCTCATAGCTCATGAGTTGACTTTATCTAGCATTATATATAATTTTTATAAATAAAGAATAACTCGAGCCAAACACAAGCCAGTTCGAACTAATCCATGTATGACTCGACAAAAATTCAATCCAAAGTTTAGGCTCATAGCTCAACTCGTTTATTTCAACCCAAGCTAAAACTCAAATCAATTTCCGAACAATCAACATAAGAAAAAAAATACAAAAATGCATCAAAATTTAAATAAAAAACTCTACAACTAATACTAAATTGCAAGTCCCAAAAGATTTACTGAAAATGCAAAAATAAATTCTAGCATATTGTGACCATTCAAAACTTAAGATTTTGACCATCCAAAAACTTCAATTTACACAATACTCCATTCCCGCCTATGCATGTAAATATACACTTCACATTTTATAAGTTAAAATTTTGATATATATTTGATGTAGCTCTCTGGGCGGTGGTATAACTGTAAAATTTGAAGTTTAGCTGTTAGACGTAAAAATTTAGGAGCAATTACATATGCATCACCTGAAAACTTGCTATTTACAAACCAACCAACCAACCCTCTTTCACACATTTTTCAAACTCTCACTCAGAAATCAAAATTCATCATAAGTCTCATGCATAAATACATTAATTCTATAGCTCAAAAAATATCACCGGAATGATTAATTTGTAAATATCAATCTTTGAGGTGGTCTGTATGTAATCATCCTAAAACTTTAAGAATTGTGTGGTCTGTATGTTTTTTTCATAAGGAGTCATTTGCAGAGCTGCGTACGGGCTCCAATTAGAACAAGCCCCAAACAAAATGTATGCACGCGAGCCCTACTTTAAAAAAATTATAAATTTATTAAATTAAATATTACTTAGATAGCTTAATCTAATTAGAGCCCTCAGCTGTATCTAAATGGAAAATTTTCTCAAATGTAAATACCCCTATTTTTATGGCGCTAGAAATGTAAAAGTAAAACTAAGAGACTGTTTAGGGCAGCTGCCACTTAAAACTAAAGGTCCGTTTGAGACAGCTGTCACTTATTGAATAATTTGCTGATAAGCTGATTGAAAATAATATGTTGATAAACTAGGTACGATGACTATTACAATTTTTTATTTTTTTTTGGAAAAGTCAGACCTCTGTCAGAAAGCTGTCACAACACCTAGACAGGTGCGGTGTGAAAACACTATTTTCAACGCTTTGAAATGCATAGGCTGTCAAAATGCAGTTTACTCAAACAAACAAGACCGTACCAAATAAGCTACCCCAAACAAACAGTAAGATTGTGAGATTATATATATAAGAAATTGGGGGTACGAAAGTAAATGCCCCATTTAAATTTCCTCCAAAGTCTTAATTTCAACTTTGATATATGTGACCTTGAGCATGCTTTATTATATATTTATTCCATATTTAATGTATCCAAAAGACCTGTCAGGCAGAGTCGCATGCNTGAGAAACCTTGAAGTTGGTGTCCATAAAGAAAGTAGTATGGAGACTAGTGAGACAATTGAGGAGGCCCGAACAACAATCAAAGAATGTAATATGTTTTTCAACTAAGCTTGGCTTTTAATGCAGAAGAGAACATTACTACGCTCCGGAAGTATCACAACGTGTTCACTTGGTCAACTGAGATGTCAAGAACATTCACCAATCAAAGAGCAAGAGATTTTGTACAATACACCACCTATTGATTTAAATTGTGCAAGCATTTTTCAAATGTAAGGCTCCTCTACTCATGGCCAAATGAGCCCGAGGAAGCCAAGACAGTTAGCTTATGAAGTGAACCCCAAGCCAGGTCGACCCCCGACGGATTCACACCAATTGCCACCATGACCGCAGGTGCATCTGTCTGAGCAATACTAAATAAGTCATATTGGCTAGAAGTTGGGTGGACCCCCCTTTGCTTTTCTATAAACCTTTATGTTTTCTCATCTTTTTTGTGCTCCTTCTTGCCGAACATACAACAAAGAATATTTTTATCTGATATGTTCACTAAGGTTTACCATAGCAAGCAAACACGAGCAAAGAGGCAACAAAATAATTAAAGAAGGATGTTGAAGCAAATGGGCTCAATAGATGTCTCATCACTCTATTTATAAGTTAGAGATCTCGGAATCCAAGAAAGTATTCATATAATGAGCATTTATGAAAATTCAAGGTCATCATTCTAAGATACAAAGAATCGAGAAACTAAATATATGTGACCAAAAGTAACCACCCAAAGTACCAGAGACCGAACATCTCTCAATCTGCTCATCAGTATCATGAACGACTACTTAGATCAATAGCGAGTTAAACGGCTCTCAATCTATCTTCCACCTGAAGCTAATCAGACAAAACATTTAACTTGGATTCTCGATTCGAGCCAAGAACTAGAGATGAATCGTGTCGACGGATAGTTGTGGTCTATAATTATTTGGTTGGAGGAATTAATGTCTTTAGTTACAACCTACATCACATACAAATTCATATAAAGTTATCATCAGTCTTTACAACTGCATATAGAAATCTTACAAGATAATATTTCTTGAAACCATTAATCATTTACTACATTTACACCAAATATTTATGTGTTATGCTCAATTTCGAGGTTGGTCCAGCTCGAAATCAAACTGAGTTGACTCAAATTTGGGTTATTTGGATTAGTTCCAACTCACTCGAAATTGAAACAAAATGACTAAAATTGACTTATTTGATTTCGTTTCAGCTTGAAATCTGCTCATAGCTCATGAGTTGACTTTATCTAGCATTATATATAATTTTTATAAATAAAGAATAACTCGAGCCAAACACAAGCCAGTTCGAACTAATCCATGTATGACTCGACAAAAATTCAATCCAAAGTTTAGGCTCATAGCTCAACTCGTTTATTTCAACCCAAGCTAAAACTCAAATCAATTTCCGAACAATCAACATAAGAAAAAAAATACAAAAATGCATCAAAATTTAAATAAAAAACTCTACAACTAATACTAAATTGCAAGTCCCAAAAGATTTACTGAAAATGCAAAAATAAATTCTAGCATATTGTGACCATTCAAAACTTAAGATTTTGACCATCCAAAAACTTCAATTTACACAATACTCCATTCCCGCCTATGCATGTAAATATACACTTCACATTTTATAAGTTAAAATTTTGATATATATTTGATGTAGCTCTCTGGGCGGTGGTATAACTGTAAAATTTGAAGTTTAGCTGTTAGACGTAAAAATTTAGGAGCAATTACATATGCATCACCTGAAAACTTGCTATTTACAAACCAACCAACCAACCCTCTTTCACACATTTTTCAAACTCTCACTCAGAAATCAAAATTCATCATAAGTCTCATGCATAAATACATTAATTCTATAGTTCAAAAAATATCACCGGAATGATTAATTTGTAAATATCAATCTTTGAGGTGGTCTGTATGTAATCATCCTAAAAGTTTAAGAATTGTGTGGTCTGTATGTTTTTTTCATAAGGAGTCATTTGCAGAGCTGCGTACGGGCTCCAATTAGAACAAGCCCCAAACAAAATGTATGCACGCGAGCCCTACTTTAAAAAAATTATAAATTTATTAAATTAAATATTACTTAGATAGCTTAATCTAATTAGAGCCCTCAGCAGTATCTAAATGAAAATTTTTCTCAAATGCAAATGCCCCAATTTTTATGGCGCTAGAAATGTAAAAGTAAAACTAAGAGACTGTTTAGGGCAGCTACCACTTAAAATTAAGGATCTGTTTGAGATAGCTACCACTTATTAAATAATCTGCTGATAAGTTGATTGAAAATAATATGTTGATAAACTAGGTACGATGACTATTACAATTTTTTATTTTTTTGGAAAAGTCAGACCTCTGCCAGAAAGCTGTCACAGCATCTAGACATGTGCGGTGTGAAAACACTGTTTTCAACGTTTTGAAAATACATGCTGTCAAAATACAGTTTATTCAAATAAATAATACCTCACCAAATAAGCTGCCTCAAACAGACGTATGAGATTATATATATAAGAAATTGGGGGTACGAAAGTAAATGCCCCATTTAAATTTCCCCCAAAGTCTTAATTTCAACTTTGATATATGTGACCTTGAGCATGCTTTATTATATAATTATTCCATATTTAATGTATCCAAAAGACCTGTCAGGCAGAGTCGCATGTTTTCGTTGCCAACTCTTTCCTCATTAATGTGGCTCCAAAGTCAACACGGGTTTCCCATTCCGATAAGATTCAACTATGATTACATATAATTTGAAATTTTGCATAAACAATATTTCTAAATTGAATAATTAACCAATTTTTTAATCTAAATTAGGTAATCCACCTTTCAACCTCATCTAAGTCCAATCCACTTCACACACATTATTACACACCAAACGGTGCTAAACCACCCCCAACAAATTATATATATATATATATATATATATAGTGCTTCATTATTTAGAAGAGTCATTTTAACTTTAAAATTTATAGAATTGTCAAAATAACACTTAGTCCCTTTAAATTGGAGATGACTATTAGAGTTCGATTTTTAAATAATCTGAAACTATTTTGACACTTCAAAAAAATTTGTGACTCAAAGGGCCAGATGTAATAATGAGGGACTATTTTGATAGTTTACACACGCACATGGACACACATTTATATTATATATTTGTACATCAGGAGTGTGTCAGAACATGGAGATCCAACGGTCCATAATAAAAAAAAAACTACAACAAATGAGAGTCTATCTACAGGAGACCAAGAGACTAATTTATCTAATCGAATGCAACCATCCAAGCTAAGGATGAAGACCAAATGAGCCAGGTGAATGACAAAAGAACGATTTGAGTCTGAATTGATTGGACTAAAACAAGTCAAATAAACACTTGAGTTAACCGTCAAAAGAATGTCAAGAAAAGACATCAACCTGTCTTATGATAGATCTGATATGAGGAAAGAGTAAAAAGTACTCAATATCACCAGTCATCTTACGAATGCTCGTGGAGTTCCTCATCAGAGACAAAAATTTCACAATATGATGGAGTCACACAATCATATTCACCCCAAAGGAACCTTACGTCAATGAACGAGACATTTAGTTACGGTGATTCACCCTCTGCTCGAAATTCTGTAGCTTCTCATCCAGAGATCAAGGTTAATAATCAAACTAGATCAACTTATCTACAAAACCTAACCAACTAAGTCGGTTCTGCCAACCCAAAGCTAATCAAGTCTAGTCGACCGACTGCACCAACTTTAGCCTAACCGACCCAAACAAACTTACTAAGCTAAAATCATACTAACCCAACTTATCGAATCACAGGGCAGCCGAACAATATGCTCATACAATCAAATACCTAGAATATTCTGCACAACTTCTATTAAAAAAAGGCCAAAAATATAATATCACTATATTATATTATCTCATTGATAAATAGATAGAACATTTTATGAGAAAAAATTAGCAGACAAGACATTTTACAGTCCATTAACGTTCACTTCTCTCTCTCTACTTTTCTCTCATTCTCACTCACTCTCCTTTCCTTAAGGGTATGATTCATATACAAATGAGATTCAAAACCACTCATATTCAAAAGCATATTTATAAATGTATATATAGCATGATTAAATGCACTTATATGATGAAAGATTAATAAAAATTACTATTAAAAAGGAGGTAACAATTACGTGCATGGCACTAAAACATTTGTTATTTACAAAATTAGCAACCAAAATCAAATTGGCGCAAACGAGTGGTAGGATCAAATCGAATCAAATCATTATTGTAAATTTGATAAAAATGAAAATTATGGGTAATGTTTTTCCTCTGACTTTTGATATTTGAGTGAATTTGAAATATGAATAAAAGAGGGTCGTGATTTTGTAAATAAAAAATAAAATTTAATGATTTTCAAACTCATCCTAACACAATTTTTATCAATATATCTCAACACAAATTTTCTACAAATTCACTAAAAACTTTCAATAAGCTTCGAGCTCGAGACTAGCTCATATTCAGCTCCATAACTAAGAGCCTGTTTGAGACTGTTGCAGCTTATTGAATAATTTGCTGATAAACTAATTAAAAATAATCTACCGATAAACTAAATGCGGTAACTATTACAAATTTTTATTTTTTTTAGAAAAGTCAGACCACAGTCAGAAAGCTGTCATCGCGCCTAGACAGGTGCGGTGTGAAAACGCTCTTTTTAGCATTTTAAAAACGCATAAACTGTCAAAATGCAGCTTACCCAAACATGCCAGACGTGCTTTCAAAATGCCACCGCACCAAATAAGCTGCCCCCAAACAGACCAAAAAAGCTGGAAACAAATAATTTTGGTTGAGCCAAATAGCATCAAAAGTAAGCTTAAACTCAACTTGTTTACAACCCTAATTTTAGAGTTGTATGACCAAGGGTCCATTTGGGGCGACAGTGTAGCGGCAGTGCGACACCGCACCGCAATTTTATCTGTTTAGTTAAACTTTATTTTAAAAACTTTTTCAAAAAATTACTGAAATCTGTATTTTCTAATCACTTCTGGCTACATGCGATAGCAACTTTCTAGTTGTGGAACTTTTTAATAAGCTACAACTCTCCCAAATAGACCCATAAAGTTACTAAAATCAAATAAGCTTAGCTCTACCATGAACCAAACAACAGCTAATCCACCATTAAAACCGCCTGAACTCATCATATGAAGTTATTTCTAGGAGGATTTACCTGCATGTCACACAATTTTTATGAATTTACATATCTAGCACTTAATTTTTGATATTTAAATTTCTTATCACATCAAAAACAAATAAATACCACTATCAATAATTTTTCGGGACATTTACATTTACAGCACACAATTCTTATATATTTACATATCTCACACCAAAGCTTTCATATTTACACGCACAACATCCAAATCTTTTTAATACACCTTTTCATGCATACGTTTAAAACACCAAAGTGCTATGTACGTAAATATGAAAGCTCAAGTGTGAGACACGTAAACACATAAGAATTGGGTGCTATGTATGTACAAATTTCCACCGNGAATCACTTTAAGATGAGATTATCCAATCAAACAATAAGCGAAATATGAGTACAATAAGACTTAGAGTGCAACAAAAAGATAACATACACCAAGCAAATTGACATGAAAAACTACTTAGGCAGAGAAACCAACTATACTGGCATGACTTCACATGATAGAACCCATGATGAGCCCAATAACAGGTTAAAAGAAGCAGCAAAAGACAAGCTTTTGTTCAGGCCGAAGGAGAATATTATCTCATAAATTTACCGAGTATGGTTCGATACTGCAAACAGAGAAAAAACAAAGTCTTAAAATCAGCACCATCATCATTTAGAACATTTCATAACTTGATATATGATTTTTTTTCCTGATGTAATGTCTCTTCATTTTATGTGCCATTTTAGTTTCAGCATAAGATGCCAGAGAAATACAAACATTGTCGCATGCATTAACATGTATATATTTTTAGGAGTTTTTCTGACAATATTATCCTACAAAAGAATTGTATGACAGGTGTTCCGTATAATTAAAGAAATTTAGGGGTTGTATTGATATTCTATTTTTAGCAAAGTTTACGTAGAATTTAGCTTAAATGGTGCCAAATAAGTTTTTGGGGACTTTTAAATCTTATTGCTTTGATAAATCCCATTTTAGCCCACTTATGTGTTAAACCAAGGAATAGTTAAATTTCACAATTCATAAGATTTAACTTAATCAAGGATTTATCTTCACACAAATCTTAAATCGTGAAACAAATAGCTAAAAAATTTTCAGGTTTTAATCTTCTATAAATTTAATAGGTGTTTGGTCGCAGCGTAGATGCATGTTAAACGGGATTTTATCAAATTTAGCAAATCAAATAAATCCAAATTTATCAAATCCAGTGTGCAGCGGAGATGGAGCTCGTGAGTGGCGATGGAATAAATCCACCTTGCAAAAAAATTTACTAAATCCGGTTTTACATCGTCAAAGAGACGGAATGCAAAAAAAGTCGATTTAACTAAGCATTGATTTTTTTTTTTTTTTGGTGCATTTGACTTGAATTAAGCTATATCCATGGCTAAATCCTATTAATAGTATGCTATCAAACCCCGTTTCAATCCGGATTTACACCATTTATCACATCCTGTTGGAG
>JXCR01142783.1:9091-27869 GCA_002079205.1 Phalaenopsis hybrid cultivar | reverse complement strand
AATAATATTAATGTAACTCTTAATGCTCTTGGTTGAGATACACTAATTTCAATAAGGAGGAATTTTATTTTGCTTAGGTATGACATTGTTTAAATTCTTTAAGAGAAGAAATTAGAGATTGAGAATAAGAAGAATTGTTTTCTTATAACTTTGTCAATGAAAGATAATTTCACTCTCTTAGTAGAGACACATTGTAGCATATAAGACGAAACTATGCTTTGTTTAGCACGAAAGTGTATAACTTATTTTAAGAAAAAGAGTTAAATATGACAAAACAAAAATGAGAGTCTGTGAGATTTTCTCCCACCTATTTGGGGTATTTATACATAAAAGGAGGATCGAGAGTTACCAAAATTGTACCAATTATTCCTATTTTTTTTTCTTTTTTTGTTAAAACATATATCTTTTCTAACATTAAATATTATTAACTAATTAAAAATTGCATATTTTAATATTAAAAATATATTAATATGCAAAGCATCACATGTGCAACTATTTTATAGCCAATAAATACCAACAATTTTCGTCGTCTACTACTAGTGGATGTTTCACTCAAACTAATGTCACACGACTATTGTAACTTGGTTATTTAACTTCAAGTTATCATTAAATGATAATTATAACTAAATAAACATTATTGTTTATCAATTACTATTATATCAAGAGAAGGTAGATGGAGTGTTGACAACTTCTAACCTCTTCTTCTCCAATTAGAGAGAAGAGTGTAACCTTGTAATTTCAAATAGTTAATAGATCATTCTGATTGGGCTAAGCCAAATGCATTTTTTTCCTTCTTGGGCTTTCCATCTAAATAATTTAGTGACTCTTTTATTCTTTTATTTTATCTATCTATATGTTAGATCTTCGTATAAAGCCAGGATCCAAAATTTTTCACTCTACCACAAAAAAGAAAGGCTTTCATCACAATCATATCAATTACACTTTATGATAAAGAATTATACCGCTAACAAAACATCTCGTAGTTGGCTTTAGACTCGACATTAAACACTATTCTTCATTCAAATTTCACAATTTTCTTACTCTTTTTCTCAAGCATCAGCTTCACAACAAGCTTAAAAACATCAACAAACATTACAATTAATGCGTTACATGACATATGACCGACATTCAACATACGGTCAAAGGAAACATGGTCAAAAATTACTTTTTCTTGATATTTTTTCTTATTTCTATTTTCGATAAGCGCTTTAGTACAATGCAGTGATAGTACACACCTACAATTATCTTCTCGTCTTCCTCAATGCATTGACAAGCATTACGCTAGCCTTTGTTATAAAAAAATAGATACATATTACGTACAGACAAGATAGATATCAGAGTAGTGATATTGTAATAAAATACAACCACAATATCGCGAAATAACACAAAATATCACAAATCCGTATTTGTGGATTCCACACGTGATATCCGCTATGTAAGAGGGATCCACGTTCCTCATATTTACTATATGAATATAGTTCAATATATTTTTTTCATGCTATATTTTACATTAACAAGACAAAAATCAAATTAAAATAAATTAATGGGCTAACATTTAATTCTAGGGATAATTACATACATATCATATGAAATATTGATATTTATAAATTAAACATCCAACTATTTTTTTTAACTACCAAACTAATATATTTATGCGTGTCACGATCAAATAATTGAGAATTTGATAAAAATAAAAAAATGGATTGGGGAGTGATAATTTGAAAAAAAAAGGATAAAAGAGGGGGTTTGATTAGTAAATAACATGTTTAGGTTGGTCTNTATATATATATATATATATATATATATATATATTCCAATATTTCGCATGTCTTCACGCAAAATATACATTTTAACAAATGCTCATTTTAATACAATTCACATCTATCAATCATCACTTGCATATAGGTTTGTAAACGAGCCGAGCTTGAGCAAGCTCAGGTTGGGCTCATTCGAAATAGCTCGTATTTGAAATCGGCTCGTGAACAGTGTGTTTGTGTTTGACTCAATTTAAATATTCGTGTTCGTGTTCGGCTCATGTTCTGCTCGAAATTATCTCGTAAAAATTAAATTGAAAAAAATAGATGTAAAGTGTGAGATTCAAATCTGGACCAAATCTATACAAAAGAAAGCACTAACCATAATACAACACGATGTGTTATGATTTAAACTTAGATATAAATGTATATAATGTATTATTGTACAAATAATATATGTAATGTATTATTATATATATAATTATATAACTTTTTTTTTTTATTTCGAGCTAAAACAAGCCGAAAACGAGCGAACAAAGAGCTGTTCGTGTTCGGCGCATTTATAATTCGAGTTTTAAAAACTTGTTCCTGTTCTTATTCGGCTCATTTAAAAATTTGTTCGTGTTCGACTCATTTACCACACGAGGTTTTCACGCAAAATATACATTTTAGCAAATGATCATTCTAATACAATTCACATCTATCAATCATCACTTACAAATGCATTCGCCATAAAAGAATCTAAATAATCTGCGTTGAATTGTATAAATAAATAAATTTAAAAGGGCCAATTTCAAATTCCATCAAATTCCGTTGCATTTATATATAGCCGAACACGAGTTAGCCCAGGCCCAGCNAACTAATGAATATATATATATATATATCATAATACTCTACATCAATATCTTTATAGGTTTTGAGGTCTTTTATAGCCTTTAAACACCTCCTTAGTTTCAAAAAAAAATGTTCCTCTTTAACATTTATAACAAGGAATGAAACATCTATCTTACCTATAGCTCATCTTAAATGATTCTAAGGATACTCATGTTTTTTTTTTAATTTCAAAGTAAATATTAAGACAAAAATTTAGTTAGTTCAAAGCAGATGGTTAGCACACTACATTTCATGGGAATAGTGTATCCCCTCTATATAAGTTATGGGTCTTGAGCACCTCTAAACTAGTCTATCCATTGAAGACAAACAATAACAATTGAAAATAAAATCAAATTCTCATCATATCAATTAAAAGATCATTATCACCTCCAAATTCAATTTGACTATGAAGGAAAAATGTGCACTCTTTGTAATGATGCAATGGAGCCTTCAAGGGGGGAGTATACTCCTGTAAGGAAAGGTAGTGCTTTATCTCTTTTAAGAGAAGAAGCTTAAGATAGAAAATATAAGAAGTTCCAAATTCCCTATAAAAATTCTTTTGATCATCATCATATATTGGTCAAAACTTTATAGATATTAGAATACAAGATGAAAGATGTTTACTCATAAATAATATTAATGTCACTCTTAATGCTCTTGGTTGAGATACACTATTGTCAATAAGGAGGAATTTTATTTTGCTTAAGAATGACATTGTTTAAATTCTTTAAGAAAAGAAATTGGAGATTGAGAATAAGAAGAATTTTTTTCTTATAACTTTGTCAATGAAAGATAATTTCACTCTCTTAGTAGAGACACATTGTAGCATATAAGAGGAAACTATGCTTTGTTTAGCACGAAAGAGTTCAACTTATTTTAAGGAAAAAAGTTGAATACGACAAGAGAATAATGAGAGGGTGTGAGATTTTCTCCCACCTATTCGGGGTATTTATACATAAAAGAAGGATTGAGAGTTACCAAAATTGTACGAGTTATTCGTATTTTTTTTTCATTAAAATTTATTTCTTTTGTGGTATTAAATATTATTAACAACTTAAAAATTGTATATTTTAGTATAAAAACAAATTAATATACAAATCATCACATGTGTAACTATGCACTAGCATGTATGAGCCTATGAGCACAGATATGTGCCCATGTAAATGTGTCATAATGCACACAACAGATAATAGTGGCGACAATTTAATTTTCCTTTGTATGTGATGTACTTATTTCATCATTTTGTGACATTTTAAACTAAAATTTGACACTATTAGAACCTAATGGAACATCTATAATTAATTAAAAATTATATAAAGAATATAATATTCCAATTATTCTTGCTCCAATCAATTTATTAACTTAAAAAATGATTGAAATTATGATTGAAGATATTTTATTTGATTCATGACCCAAATGGGAGGTTTATATTAAAATCCAACCAAATATATATTTTTCTACAATCAAATAATTTAAGATATCAATATATATTTTTAGATAATATAGGCTTTGATGCTAAAAAATAATGGGGCAAATAATATATCATTAGAAATTTCATCCAATAAGCATATAACTTAATGCAATTCTCAAAGTTAAAAACTTTTAAAATAAATTAAGGACTAACTATCCATTGAGTTTAGAATACTTTTAGTCAAATCAAGTATCTAAATGAGACTAACCTAACAATAATAGATGTACTTTGACTAAGTCCAAATAAGCTCAAATTAAGAACAAAATACATTCTTAGGCTTCAAATAATTAATTACAGCGCTAAATTATCTCCAAATTTGGCATTACTATTATCAAATTGACCGGCTCCAAGAGAGAAATTCATCAAGCTTAAGATGATTTAATTATGAGGTAATTGGGAATACTTAAATGCTATAAATATCTTCTATTAAAGGAATAAATACATGATGTTTGATGGAGAATTTCAAGATTTTTTTTTTTTGCTATATTTATCAAAATATTCTACCAAAATTCAATAAACAACACCTAAGTTTCAACATGAAAAGGGAGGAAACCTAAGAGTTAAGTCCACACGCTTGAAAATAATTTATAGCCAATAAATACCAACAATTAAAGTGGTCTTCTACTAGTGACTGTTGTAGTCAACCTACTGTCACACGACTATTATAAGTTTGTTATTTATCTTCAAATTATTTTTATATGATAATTATAAATAAATCAACATTATTGTTTATCAATTATGTAGACAACTCTCTAACCTCATCTTATCCAAGTAGAGAGAAGAGTGCAACCTTGTAATTTCAAATATTTAATGGATTATTCTGACTAGGCTAAGCCTCATGCATTTATTTCCTTCTTAGGCTTTCCACCTAAATAATTTAGTGCCCCATTTATTCTTTTATTTTATATGTTAGATCTTCGTACATAGCTAGAGCCCAAAATTTTTCACTCTTACCGCTAAAAAAAAAGGCTTCCGCCTCAATCATATCAACTACCCCTGATGATAATTGATTATACCGCTAACAAAATATCTCGTAGTTGGCTTTAAACTCGAAATTAAACATTAATCTTCATTCAAATTTCCCAATTTTCTTACCATTTTTTCTCGAGCATCAGCATCACAACAAGCTTCAAAGTATCAACAAACATTACAATTAATGCCTTATATGACATATGATATGCATTCAACATACGGTCAAAGGAGACATGATCGAAAATTTCTTTTTCTTTGTATAATTTCTTAGTTCTACCTTTTATAAGCGCTTCAGTACAACGGAGTGGTAGTACACACTTACAATTATCTCCTTGTCTCCTTCAATGCACTAACAAACATTACGCTAGCTTCTGTCATTGAAAAAAGTATTCCGTGCGGACAACATAGATACTAATAAATGCGAATTTAATGTTATTGTGATGATATTATAGTAAAATATCATCATTATACCACCAACTAGTACTAAATATAACAGAATATCACTAAGTCCATATGTATCCGCTCATGTTATAGGTGCTTTCTCTTTCATCAACGCGGTGAAATAACCTGCGGCAAACCCTGCCACTTCCTTTACGTATATCATCAAAATTAAATTAAGAGGGATCCACGTACCTCATATTTACTATATTAATATAGTTTAATATATTTTTTCATGCAATATTTTATATTTACAAGATAAAAATCAAATTAATATGAAGTAATGGGCTAACATTTAGGGTCTGTTTGGGGCAACTCGTATTGAAAACGCACCTGATCTGTTTGGGTAAACTACGTTTTGACAGCTTGTGCGTTTTCAAAACGCTAAAAACAGCGTTTTCACACCGCACCTGTCTAGGTACGGTGACAACTTTCTATCTGCGGTCTGACTTTTTTTTAAAAAATAAAATTTTGTAGTGGCTACCACACCCAGCTTATCGACAGATTATTTTTAATCAGCTTATCAACAGATTATTCAATAAGCTACAGCTGACTCAAACATACCCTTAATTATAGGGATAATTACATACAGATCATATGAAACATTGATATTTACAAATTAAGCATTCAAGTGATTGCTTTTTTTGAACTAGCGAACTGATGTATTTATGCATGCCACGATCAAACAACTGAGAATTTTATAAAAAATAAAAAATATAGATAGGGGGTTTTACCACAAATTTTAATATTAGAGATATAATTTAAAAAATGGATGAAAGAGTGGGTTTGATTAGTAAATAACATGTTTAGGTTGGTATGTATGTAATTACCCCTTAATTCTATTATGCAATGCAATCACCCCCTTAAAAATTACATTTTTTTAATATAAATTATAAATTTTAATATTTTTTATTATTTTTTAATTTTCTATATAAATAATTAATTTTTTTATAAGAAATTCTACATTAATTTTACCTTTTTTGATATATTTTTTTGCCTAATACTTAAAAAAATAGACATTTAATGATTTTCGAAACCCTAAAAAATAATATTTGTCCTCCCTGCCATTATATCATGTAATATAAAAGTTATCATAAGAATATTCATTTTAGTCACCAAAAAATTTACAAATTATAGAATTATGTTAATTCTAAGAATTTGTTCATAAAAATAAAATTTGGTCTTCAAGCAAAATATACACTTTAACAAATGCTCATTTTAATACAATTCACATCTATCAATCATGACTTGCATATAGGGATGTAAACGAGCCGAGCTTGAGCGAGCTCAGGCTGGGCTCGTTCGACATAGCTCGTGTTCGAAATCAGCTCGTGAACAATGTGTTCGTGTTCGGCTCGATTTAAATATTTGTGTTCGTGTCCGGCTCGTGTTCTGTGAGAAATTAGCTCGTTAAAAATAAATGGAAAAAAACAGATGTAAAGTGTGAGACTCGAATCTAGACCAAATGTATACAAAAGAATGCACTAACTATAATACAACACGAGGTGTTATGATTTAAACTTAGATATAAATGTATTTAGTATATTATTATATAAATAATATATTTAATATATTATTAAATAAATAATATATGTAATATATTATTATATAAATAATTATATATATATTTTTTATTTCGAGCAAAAACAAACAAAACGAGCGAATAAAAAGTTATTCGTGTTCGGCTTATTAACTTAGCGAATGAGTCGAACACGAGCTTCTTAATTAACCGAACAAAAGCTATTCGTGAACAATGAACCATTTTGACATCCCTATTTATATGTAAGGATTGATTGGCATGTATGTAAACCTTTTCTTTAGAAAATAATCATTTTTACAAATACGTCCATAGCCTCCGGATCAGCTTAAGAAGACACGAATCGCGGAGTACTGGAAGCCAAGACAAGCGACATTGACGGAACGTTATGCATACGATGTCTCCAGCAGTGCGGGTGGAATGTGGGACCCACACCATCCACGCCTGTTTCCGCTTCCTCGGCCTTCGTGCCGCCTTTGCGTGCCTCTCACATCTCCCTCCCGCCCTCTCCCTGCTTCCCCCGCAAAAGCGAACGCCCTTTTCCATAAAGCCGTTGCATTTCAAACATCTTTTGAAGAGCTTATTTGGTAGAAAATATTCACATCTTAATTCATTTTATGTTTGTCTTGATGTGTATTATCTATAAATATTTATTGATATTTAAAAGAAAATGTAAAGAGTTTTTGAATGAAATGTTGATTTGATCGGTGCGGTCGTGCAACGTTGGCTTTGAAATCGAATGAAAACTTCGTTGAACGATATGTATTTAGTCTTATCATTTAGGATCTATGGATAATTCTTCATGTTATCTTCGCTTTAAATGAGAGTGCTATATCATGTCATGCTGATGACTACGAGATAAAGCTACATCAAATGATTGCGGTTGAGCCAAATTTATCCAGGCATCGTCAATTTGAGTTAATTCAAAACAAATCACTTGTTAGGAAGCCCATTCATAATAGTTCAGTGATTAGTTATAATGATAATGGATTAATGTAAATGTGAGAGACGAAGGGTTAAAGTGAGAGACGATACTCCAACATCCCTTAATGCACCATAAGGCCAGGCTAAGGCTTCTCCATAACTATTAATATTTGTATAGGACCTACTCATCAATGTGGCAATAACTTTTTTTCTCATGATGATAAGGATAGCATCTATGATTAGAGAGACTAAATCATGGCCACAAGTTAACTTAGATGATAGATGAAGGCGAATTTTCATATATCCTTGTTAGAGATTATGAAGATAAGAAGCCATAATTGACATCCAATTAAGAAAAAAAAGTTCTCGATAGTTCCTTACATAGTATGAGCTAATAAACAACTAGCTAACAAAGTTTGTATCATGAGTTAACATTCAACAAGCACGAAAGATTGAGGAGGTGATAGTGAGCTATGTTATTCCATTGCTTGCACCTTTGCCAATTTTTTCTCATACATATGATTGGGCAACAATGTGTGCAACCATGGAAGATAAAGCAAAAATCATTTTAAAATATCTTTTTTTTGTATACTTGCAATAATACTAATGATGAAGATTATGCTTTCTTAACATAACATTATATTTTTATGCCTCATGGTTATATTGCCTTAAAGTGTATGCATGCTTCAAAATTTTGATAATGTCATTTGCATGTGTGGTTATATTTCATTCATCATCTCTCTTAATTAAAATATGTCTTGAGAAAATATAAATTTAATATTTCTACTACATTTTGAAATACAAAATATAGAATATCTCATGAGTATAGTACACCGAGGGCTCAAATGGTGGCTAAGAGTAAAAATACATTAAGCCTTTTATATAATTGAATACTAAGATAGAAATGCATATTTATTCAATGAAGTGATAGAAATTAAATATTTATTTGACCTATAAATATTAGTTTACACATGCTCAAAAGGTGACTAAGTTTTCTTCTTAAGTTTTCTAGGAAATTTTCACTTTATATTATTTTGCAATGGAAAAATTTTTTAAATATTATATGAAGTTGTAATTAAGAAATGAAAAAAAACANCTCGTTTATATTTCTAGCTCAAAAAGCGTGTTCGTGTTCGACTCGTTTACTTAGCGAGCCGAACACGAGCCGTTCACAAACAAAGAATCATTTTGACAACCCTAATCACGTAGCCATAAAATGTTAAGGATTGGGGGCAAGATTTAAAACATCATTTGAATCGAATTTAATAATTTTTATTTTTTTTTCCTCATTAATACTTTTAATTGATTATTTATCTTTGTAGCCTTGTAGTCAATTAAATTTTAAAAAAATACTAACCATTAAAGATATATATATGATTGATTAGTAATATTTCGAGCCAAAACGAGCCGAACATGAATAACACTGTGTTGTTCGTGTTCGGCTCGTTAACTTAGCGAATGATCTAAACACGAGCTTCTTAACGAGCCGAACACGAGCTGGTCGCGAACAACGAGCCGTTTTGACAGCCCTATTTATATGTAAGAATTGATTGGCATGTATGCAAACCTTTTCTTTGGAAAATAATCATTTTTACAAATAAGTCCATAGCCTCCAGATCAGCTTAAGAAGACACGAATCGCGGAGTACTGGAAGCGAAGACAGGCGACATTGACGGAACGTTATGCATACGATGTCTCCAGCAGTGCGGGTGGAATGTGGGACCCACACCATCCACGCCTGTTTCCGCTTCCTCGGCCTTCGTGCCGCCTTTGCGTGCCTCTCACATCTCCCTCTCGCTCTCTCCCTGCTTCCCCCGCAAAAGCGAACGCCCTTTTCCATAAAGCCGTTGCATTTCAAACTTCTTTTAAAGAGTTCATTTGGTAGAAAATATTCATATCTTAATTCATTTTATATTTGTCTTGATGTGTATTATCTATAAATATTTATTGATATTTAAAAGAAAATGTAAGAGTTTTTGAATGAAATGATGATTTGATCGATGCGGTCGTGCGACGTTGGCTTTGAAATCGAATGAAAACTTCGTTGAATGATATGTATTTAGTCTTATCATTTAGGATCTATGGATAATTCTTCATGTTATCTTCGCTTTAAATGAGAGTGTTATATCATGTCATGCTGATGACTACCAGATAAAGCTACATCAATGATTGTGGTTGAGCCAGATTTATCCTGGCATCGTCAATTTGAGTTAATTCAAAACAAATCACTTGTTTGTAAGCCCATTCATAATAGTTCATCGATTAGTTATAATGATAATGAATTAATGTAAATGTAAGAGACAAATGGTTAAAGTGAGAGACGATACTCCAACATCCCTTAATGCACCATAAGGCCAGGTTAAGGCTTCTCCATAACTACTAATATTTGTATAGGACCTACTCATCAAGGTGGCAATAACTTCTTTTCTCATGATGATACGGATAGCATCTATGATTAGAGAGACTAAATCATGGCCACAAGTTAACTTAGGTGATAGATGAAGGTGAATTTTCATATATCCTTGTTAGAGATTATGAAGATAAGAAACCATAATTGACATCCAATAAAGAAAAAAAAAAAGATCCCGATAGTTCCTTACACATTATGCGCTAATAAACAACTAGCTAACAAAGTTTGTATCATAAGTTAACAGTCAACAAGCACGAAAGATTGAGGAGGTGATAGTGAGCTATGTTATTCCATTGCTTGCACCTTTTGCCAATTTTTTCTTATACATATGATTGGGCAACAATGTGTGCAACCATGGAAAATAAAGAAAAAATCATTTTAAAATATCTATACTTTTTTTTGTATACTTGCAATAATACTAATGATGAATATGCATTTTTAACATAATATTATATTTTTATGCCTCATGGTTATATTGCCTTAAAGTGTATGCATGCTTCAAAATTTTGATAATGTCATTTGCATGTGTGGTTATATTTCATCTATCATCTCTCTTAATTAAAATATGTCTTGAGAAAATATAATTTTAATATTTCTACTACATTTTGAAATACAAAATACAGAATATCTCATGAGTATAGTACACCGAGGGCTCAATTGGTGGCTAAGAAAACAAATACATTAAGCCTTTTATATAATTGAATACTATGATAGAAATGCATATTTTTTTCAATGAAGTGATAGAAATTAAATATTTTTTTGACCTATAAATATTTGTTTACATATGCTCAAGAGGTGACTAAGTTGTTCTTATGAAGTTTTCTAAGAAATTTTCACTTTATATTATTTTGCAATGGAAAAAAATTTTAAATATTATATGAAGTTGTAATTAAGAAATGAAAAAACAAAAACTTATATGAAAAAGCAATAATTTTTTCAAAGTAGCCTATGTCCAAATTTAGGCATCCATTATACTTAGGATTTTATGCACACCATGTACTAATANTTCATGGGACAACTACCCTTTTATCAAGATAGCCTTCAGATCTCCTTCTTTAACATACATATCCATAATGTTCTCTAGGAGAATATTATAATTAAATACAAAACTTCTAAAATAATCATTAAAGAAAAAAACATAACACTGTTGAAAGAATAGTCCATTTTTTGACAGTCTAACGATAGTTTTATGGTCTGGGTTTTTTGCAATGATATAACTACAGGACATGCCATTTTTTTATCAACACTGATATTNTAATGTTCTCTAGGAGAATATTATAATTAAATACAAAACTTCTAAAATAATCATTAAAGAAAAAAACATAACGTTGTTGAAAGAATAGTCAATTTTTTGACAGTCTAACGATAGTTTTATGGTCTGGGCTTTTTGCAATGATATAACTACAGGACATGCCATTTTTTATCAACACTGATATTTTTTTGACGATTTTAATTATTACATACCCAATATACCGTCAGTTATAAGAAAATATTAACCGACAACCATATTTCGTCGGTTATCTACGAATCGGCCATCTAGCGGGGTATTCACAGGCGTGTTTTTTACATAAGTGATGGATAATAGTGTTAGTAACCGGGTGCTTTAAACTTGTTTATGCCGTAAAAAAAAATCCTTTATACCACCAAAATCGCATCCCTCCCGGTCTTGCCCTAATCCCCTCTCTCCTTGGTCCTCTCTACCCAAAACCCTCTCCTCTCGCACCGAACCCCTCTTTTCTACCTCAAACTCTCGCATGTACATCCGACCACTCTCTACTTCATTTAAAAAGCATCATCTTTGTCANACATACCCAATATACCGTCAGTTATAAGAAAATATTAACCGACAACCATATTTCGTCGGTTATCTACGAATCAGCCATCTAGCGGGGTATTCACAGGCGTGTTTTTTAAATAAGTGATGGATAATAGTGTTAGTAACCGGGGGCTTTAAACTTGTTTATAAGCCGTAAAAAAAAAATCCTTTATACCACCAAAATCGCATCCCTCCCGGTCTTGCCCTAATCCCCTCTCTCCTTGGTCTTCTCTACCCAAAACCCTCTCCTCTCGCATCGAACCCCTCTTTTCTACCTCAAACTCTCGCATGTACATCCGGCCACTCTCTGCTTCATTTAAAAAGCATCATATTTGTCGTCAAACCCTTGCGATACAGTCACAATAGGAGCTAGCTTGGAACGTAATGACGAGATCGTGACTTATAGTGACTAGAAACTCCCATTTTTCTCCATCTTCATCTCCTCTCCTACCCAAAACGATCGAGGAGGTTAACTTCTCCTCTAACTTTTTTTCTTAAATTTTCATTTATTTTGAAGAATGTGTTTAAGGTTTAGGGTTTAACAAGTAGGAGTTTTGACCAAATATTTTCTTATTTTAGTTGGATTACATTAGGGATCAGCTTTAAGCCCATATGTTTTTGCTCTAGTTATGGATGCTCTTAATAGACATTTACAAGGGGATGTACCTTAGTTTATGCTTTTCGACAGTGATGNACCAAATATTTTCTTATTTTAGTTGGATTACATTAGGGATCAGCTTTAAGCCCATATGTTTTTGCTCTAGTTTTGGATGCTCTTAATAGACATTTACAAGGGAATGTACCTTAGTTTATGCTTTTCGACAGTGATATTTTTTTTTGTGGATATGACTACAGAAAGAGTTTAAGAAAAACTTATATTATGGAGGTTAAAGGTTTGATAATGATGTTGTTGTTGTTAGAGACAAAATGTGTAATGAATATATTCATACGTAGGGTTGTTGGAGATAAAATGTGTAATTCCTATGTATTTATATATCTAACACTTAAACTTTACATTTTAGTACAACTTTTCATGTACACGTTAGGTTTTGCATATGTAACATAGGGTAGTAGCTCTGTGAATTTAGCAGGGATAATGATTATTTCTCAAAAATTAATTTTGGATTGAATTCTTTGAAGCTGACCTTTAGCTGAATCAAAATCAGATTGTTTAACTTCGTATTGAAGCTATGTATGTTGAAGTTCGTTAAATCTATTAAAATGTCTCTTTCTAATATTATATGCAACGACAACTACTTCAACCGTTTCACGAATATATTTGCTTCATATTTTATTTCCAACTGTATAATCAATCACATACCTAATCATTCATCTTCCAGCATCTTCTTACGCGATTAACTACATGCCTCAAAATATTTTCTTAAAAGAAGATATTTTATATGATGTAAGAGTATTCACTGTTTTCTTCATTGCAAAGCCTAATTTCCATTTCCAAAATTGNTGTGTAATTCCTATGTATTTATATATCTAACACTTAAACTTTACATTTTAGTACAACTTTTCATGTACACGTAAGGTTTTACATATGTAACATAGGGTAGTAGCTCTGTGAATTTAGCAAGGACAATGATTATTTCTCAAAAATTAATTTTGGATTGAACTCTTTGAAGCTGACCTTTAGCTGAATCAAAATCAAATTGTTTAACTTCGTATTGAAGCTAGGTATGTTGTAGTTCATTAAATCTATTAAAATTTCTCTTTCTAATATTATATGCAACGGCAACTACTTCAACCGTTTCACGAATATATTTGCTTCATATTTTATTTCCTACTGTATAATCAATCACAGACCTAATCATTCATCTTCCAGCATCTTCTTACGCGATTAACTACATGCCTCAAAATATTTTCTTAAAAGAAGATATTTTATATGATGTAAGAGTATTCACAGTTTTCTTCATTGCAAAGCCTAATTTCCATTTCCAAAATTAAAATTCACTTCGAAATCTAATTTATCAATTCTAAAATAGAAATTCACTTCAAAATCTAATTTTCATTACCGTAATTTTCATTTTGACAATGCAAATTTGATTTCAAAGTGAATTTTCATTTTGAAACTGACAAATTAGATTTCAAAGAGAATTTCTATTTTGGGAGTGGAAATTAGACTTCACATTGGATGATGAAGTGAAAGCTCTTACATCTTCTAAGAATAAATTTCGATGTGTGCAGTTAATCGCGTATGGGGTTTGCAGAGACGAGAATGCTTAGATTAATGATTGGTTTTCCACTTGAAAAATATAATGTGAAAAAAAAAAATTGTGCAAGGATTGGTGTAGCTATGGTTACAGACAATATTAGATTCAAAATTTTGAAAAGATTTAAATAGATTATCATATTTCGACAGTCCTAACAGCCTTTGTAGGCTGTTAATGTCTTAACTTCAAGCTTAATTGTGGTCAAATCGAAAGAAATTTGATCAAAAAAAAATTGTGCTTATTTTGATTTGCTCTTTGTCCAAGGCAAAATTAAATCATTGAATTTGTGTTGATTATTGTTAGATTTGATCACATTTTGTTACAACTTCGTTATTATATTTAGTACAAGATGGATCATTTAACATTTTAGTATTGCTAGTTCTGTCGAACATCATTAATCAATTGAACATTGATTCACAATCCATTAAGATGACTCCCTTTAATATTGTATGTCACTGTAGCTATACCAACCCTCTCACAGAAGTATTTGTTTCATATTTATCTTTAAGTGAAAAGCCAATCATAAACTTAAGTATCATTGTCTCTGCAACTGTTAACTAAATTGCTTACACACCTCAAAATNTTACAACTTCGTTATTATATTTAGTACAAGATGGATCATTTAACATTTTAGTATTGCTAGTTCTGTCGAACAACATTAATCAATCGAACATTGATTCACAATCCATTAAGATGACTCCCTTTAATATTGTATGTCATTGTAGCTATACCAACCCTCTCACAGAAGTATTTGTTTCATATTTATCTTTAAGTGAAAAGCCAATCAAAAACTTAAGTATCATTGTCTCTGCAACTGTTAACTAAATTGCTTACACACCTCAAAAAAAATTCTGAGAAGAAAGAATTTCATATGATGTACAAGTATTCATTTTTTTCTTCAATGAAAAGTCTAATTTTCATTGTCAAATGTGAAAAACACTTCGAATATTATGTTATGCAACGTCGTGAATATAATATTCAAAGTAAATTTCTATCTTGGCAATGAAAATTTGATTTTTCATTGAAGGAAGAAAATAAAACTCTTACACCTTATGAAACACTTCATTATCAGAATTTGTTTAGAGGTGTGAAAGTAATCTAGTAAAAGTCTTTGTTATGGCGAGAATACTTAGGTGGATCAATGGCTTTGCACTTGCAGAGAAAATACAAAAGAAATATAGTCGTGAAAGAATTGGTGTAGCTATAGTGACAGATAGGATTAGAGGTAAAATATGGATAAATGTTTGTCAATTATTGATCTTTGACAACCCTAACAGCCTCAGTAGGTTGTTAACATTCTGACTTCAAAGCAAGGATTTAGTTGAACGGTCTCGAGACATTTGTACCNATATAGTCGTGAAAGAATTGGTGTAGCTATAGTGACAGATAGGATTAGAGGTAAAATATGGATAAATGTTTGCCAATTATTGATCTTTGACAAACCTAACAACCTCAGTAGGTTGTTAACATTCTGACTTCAAAGCAAGGATTTAGTTGAACGGCGTCGAGACATTTGTACCACTCTGAATGTAGATCTACAACAATAACTAAATACAATGTATTCATTGAATGCATTTTATAATATGTTGGTTATTTTCATATTTGAAGGTACATATGGATATTCATATATTGAGATCATCGATGTACAATAGATTTTATCCAAATAGAAAGGGGGTCACTGAGGAGTGCTTGAACGTTGTCGAGGCATTTGTGGCACCGACATCTCAAATGTCAGTTTACTTATCTGAGGGTAGATTTCAGTGTCCATGTTCGAAACCCAGAAATCAAGCACATCTAACGTCTACTTGGTTCAATCTTATTTTTAATCGTGGAACAAGGGAAAACTAACTATATAATATCATAGAAGTGAAAGATAATAGAAATATTCTAAATTTGATCCTTTCATTCTAGCATGACAGCCTACTCAGATTTACTATATTTATATTCACACAAAGCAAGAGATAACATTGACTACATAGTTGTTATTTTGAGTAAACCAAAATACATCATTAATATTCAAAATAACGTTGAACTTGCCCATTAAAAAATTAAAATGACATGTTTTTGTTTTCCACTTGATGCAATCGATGAAGAGTTCAATCTAGAGGTTGGTTGTGTTGAATACAAATAAATTAATCTCGGTGATGAGAATGACTCCAGCGATGTGTATGAAGAAGAGATCATGACTACATCCTCCTATCATTCTTCAGACTATGTTGAGTAAGATGAGTAAGTTGCTTTTAATATTTAAAGCTTTAGTCTCATAAGTCTGCATATAGTACTTTTTGTTGAATTTCATATTTCAGTTTNCATGACTACATCCTCCTATCATTCTTCAGACTATGTTGAGTAAGATGAGTAAGTTGCTTTTAATATTTAAAGTTTTAGTCTCATAAGTCTGCATATAGTACTTTTTGTTGAATTTCATATTTCAGTTAATTGCATACTTTTATGTTTTTGGTTTTAGTAGTTGTACCTTATCAATTTACAGTTTCGTCTACCTGTCTACCGCTTACTTAAGTGTTTTATGCTTATTACATATTGTTATGTTTTTTAGTTTATTACATATTATGTTGTTATGTGTAATAATTAATTAAATTTATTCTCTTGGTTGCAGATGTCGACTGGAGGAAGGGATTGCCCCATCCCCACACTTCTCTCTTGAATTAACTTTTGCATAGGTTTTTTTGTGGGAAAAGCTTTAGGTGGCTTGTTTTAAATAATTTAAAGCACGCAAGTAATAGTTTTAACTTCAATCATTTAGATATTACTGATATTAGGCAATTAAGAGTTTATACAATCAATTAATAAAACCAAAATATGGTTTATACTGCTTATTTTATGGTAATTTATTTAATCATATTTCATGGGATGAATTGTTNACCACTCTGAATGTAGATCTACAACAATAATTAAATACAATGTATTCATTGAATGCATTTTATAATATGTTGGTTATTTTCATATTTGAAAGTACATATGGATATTCATATATTGAGATCATCGATGTACAATAGATTTTATCCAAATAGAAAGGGGATCACTGAGGAGTGCTTGAACATTGTCGAGGCATTTGTGGCAACGACATCTTAAATGTCAGTTTACTTATCTGAGGGTTGATTTCAGTGTCCATGTTCGAAACCCAGAAATCAAGCACATCTAATGTCTACTTGGTTCAATCTTATTCTTAATCGTGGAACAAGCGAAAACTAACTATATAATATCATAGAAGTGAAAGATAATAGAAATATGCTAAATTTGATCCTTTCATTCTAGCATGACAACCTACTCAGATTTACTATCTTTATATTCACACAAAGCAAGAGATAACATTGACTACATAGTTGTTATTTTGAGTAAACCAAAAGACATCATTAATATTCAGAATAACATTGAACTTGCCCATTAAAAAATTAAAATGACAGNTGTACTAATAGAAATCATTACTCCTTCAATAGAGGGAGAAGCTTTTAATCCAACTTTTTCATGGGACAACTATCCTTTTATCAAGATAGCCTTCAAATCTCCTTCTTTAACATACATATCCATAATGTTCTCTAGGAGAATATTATAATTAAATACAAAACTTCTAAAATAATCATTAAAGAAAAAAACATAACACTGTTGAAAGAATAGTCCATTTTTTGACAGTCTAACGATAGTTTTATGGTCTGGGTTTTTTGCAATGATATAACTACAGGACATGCCATTTTTTTATCAACACTGATATTTTTTTTTGACGATTTTAATTATTACATACCCAATATACCGTCAGTTATAAGAAAATATTAACCGACAACCATATTTCGTCGGTTATCTACGAATCAGCCATCTAGCGGGGTATTCACAGGCGTGTTTTTTAAATAAGTGATGGATAATAGTGTTAGTAACCGGGGGCTTTAAACTTGTTTATAAGCCGTAAAAAAAAAATCCTTTATACCACCAAAATCGCATCCCTCCCGGTCTTGCCCTAATCCCCTCTCTCCTTGGTCTTCTCTACCCAAAACCCTCTCCTCTCGCATCGAACCCCTCTTTTCTACCTCAAACTCTCGCATGTACATCCGGCCACTCTCTGCTTCATTTAAAAAGCATCATATTTGTCGTCAAACCCTTGCGATACAGTCACAATAGGAGCTAGCTTGGAACGTAATGACGAGATCGTGACTTATAGTGACTAGAAACTCCCATTTTTCTCCATCTTCATCTCCTCTCCTACCCAAAACGATCGAGGAGGTTAACTTCTCCTCTAACTTTTTTTCTTAAATTTTCATTTATTTTGAAGAATGTGTTTAAGGTTTAGGGTTTAACAAGTAGGAGTTTTGACCAAATATTTTCTTATTTTAGTTGGATTACATTAGGGATCA
>JXCR01142781.1:9146-28957 GCA_002079205.1 Phalaenopsis hybrid cultivar | reverse complement strand
AGTGAGGAGAAGCTTGAGGAGATGCCTAATCAAAAATTGGCTTCACTAGACCTACCTAAAAAGAAAACCTAAATANATGCCTAATCAAAAATTGGCTTCACTAGACCTACCTAAAAAGAAAACCTAAATACATTCTTGAACTTATATTTATGGATTAACATCTTTTACTAATAGTGTTCTCATGAAGTTCCTATCATTTGAATATTCTAAGTGACTTGATATTACAACATATAGTCAGTTTTGAAATGAATAGAAAACTATAGCTCCTAAACTTGATGACTAGATAATCTTGTACCTACAGAGTTAATTTAATTACTTGAATATTTTTTGAAAATCTCACAATGATATTAACTTAAATCAAACTTATAGTATTTCTGAATTAAAACTACTACAATGGATCATAACTTTTATGTAATACTAAAATTACTTGGGGACAAGTAATAGTTATGTTTGGGAGATTTTGCCCCAAGGAAAATATGTTGAGATTTTCATACCTATTTTACATTATTTTTTATGATATTGCACTTCAAAGAAGAGTATTTTTGATGTTTTGTTGCAGGTATGATGAATTATGGTCATTGGAGTAAAAAGATGCAAAAATGGTGCAATTTGGAGCAAAAACAAGCAAGAAATGAAATTTTGCCCTGTCACCTTTCGATAAGTCTTTTGATGCTTAATATCTTTTACACTTCTTGCATATTTTTGAATGAGATTACACTTTAGAATAAGGGTTATTTTCATGCTTATATTGTAGGGCTATTTGTTAGGAACACAACGCAATTAAAATGGGGCAAAACGGAGCTAAAATGGAGCCAAACGGAGCGAAACGGTGGAGATTTGCCTGAGAAGACCGAAAAATGACAAAAAAGTTCACCGACGGTGCCCTTGAGCCCATCGATGGCGCCTTTAAGCCCGTCGACGGCGCCTGGGACAACTATGGACCGACTTTTGGCGGTTATGGGCCAAAATTCAACGTATTTGAACTCTTTTTGATAGGACTCTAGTGGAAACTCTTCAAACTTTGTCCCTACACTTTAAAAGAACGAATTTAGGTTAAAAAAAAGTGGTTTTTGTGTGAGAGGAATGTTAGGAAAAGTGTTGAGAAAGTTTAGGGTTTTTAGAATAGGAGTAGAAATGTAGGTTTCTACCTTTTTGGGGAGATTGGAGAGGAGATTTTGAGATAATTTGTAAGGAGATGTTCTAGCATTGCATGGATCGGCAGGAGACTTTGTGGGAGAGATATTCGTCTTTCTTTCAAAGGGAAAAATCTAAGTATTGTGTTATTCATTATCTTTTGATTTTTGTAAACACTTATGTAGTGGATTTGCTTTGGTTAAATGAAGTTTCAGTTGTGTTTTCTTTAGGCTTTCTGTTGGGCTTCTCTTACACTCTCTTCTGGTTTGGAAATAATGGTATGAGAAGATTATGCCTTTGTTTTCATTTTAGTTTTCTTTTGTAATGAGTAGAATTCATGTTTAGGATTTTGTGTTGCATGTTAGAAGTGGATTTAATTATCAATGCGATGGTTTTTACTTGCCTTTTATTTACATTACAATAAAAGCTTTTTGTAGTGTTAAAAGTCGTTGTAATTGCATTAAGACTTGAAAGGGCTGTGTAATTCTCAACAAAGTAGAACCACATTCAGATTCCATGGATGCTTAAGTTCATGGGAGTTGAATGCAAATAAATAGGGAAATATACTTTAATGGGCGTAGATTGGAGATTTTAGGGTGACAGACTAAAATCCCCATTTTGTTCTTATTGTTTGAGTACTGAAGCATAGATGTTAGCCCTCAAGCAAGGGGAACGTGGGATCTCCGAAGTGAGAGCCGGTGTCCTCCCAGCCTAGCCACGGATTCAATAAACAAGCATAGGATTAGTCAATGTTCTTTATGCCTGGACTAAAGGATAAAGAAAAGGATTGCTCCTATTTGGCACATACTAATGCATCTCATTCCTTTACTTATCTAATTCCATTACATAAGAATAGTAGTTTTTAATATCTCAAAATTCTCCAAACCAATTCATCCAAAAAGGGTTATCTTTAATAGTAGTTTTTAATATCTCAAAATTCTCCAAACCAATTCATCCAAAAAGGGTTATCTTTAGATTTAATATTTGCATTTAAACATACAATATTTAATGCATCTCATTTCTTTACTTATCTACAATTCATTACATAAGAATAGTAGATATTTAATGCATCTCATTCCTTTACATTATCCAATTCATTACATAAGAATAGTAGTTTTGTATCTCAAAATTCTCCAAACCAATTCATCCAAAAAGGGTTATCTTTAGAATTAATATTTGCAATTTATTTAATGCATCTCATTCCTTTACATTACCTAATTCATTACATAAGAATAGAAATTTTTAGTATAATTCTCCAAACCAATTCATCCAAAAAGGGTTATCTTTAGAATTAATATTTGCATTTAGTTATGGCCAAAAAGGGTTATCTTTAGAATTAATAATTGCATTTAGTTATAGTTACTATCTTTACATTTAACACTTTCATTTAGGAGTACTTGCTAGATAAAACATCATTTTAATTGACATTCCAAACTAAAGACTAATAGTAGTAGATTAGAATTTGACTAAGGACCTCTTACCTCGCTTCCCTGTAGGATCGATAAACGGGACTCCACTAGTGCCTCTATATTATTGAGCGATACGTATAATTGTGTTTGAAATGTGACTTTACAAATCATTAATAAATATATAAATTTGGGTTCATAAATTCTTGCATATTAAAAGTTGCATCAAGTTTTTGGCGTCATTGCCTGAGATTTAAATCTTCGAGTAGTGGTGTCAAATTCGTGTATTTTTAGGTATATAAAAAGTCGCTGTCATTAGTGTAAATAGATAGGGAGATAAAATTTGATTGGTGTAAATTAGTGATTCTAGGGTGATAGGCTAGAACCTTAACCAATTTTATGTAGAGTTTGGAACTTAAGAAAATGTTAGTCCTAAATAAAGGGCACATTGGGTAATCTAGAAGTGAGAGGCAAGAACCTCCCCAGCTTAACCTTACATTTAGGAACTTAACTCTAGGTTAGCCATTTATGCACTCGGAAGAGGGTCAAGAATAGGATTGCTCTTATTTATCACAAAACTTAAGTTAAACCTTTAAACATTTGATTCCTACACTAATTATGATCTTGTTGCAAGGGGAAAGACTTTTAGATAATTTGAACTCTTTTCTGTTTAACTAGTTTAGAAACACTTAGCATTTTTATTAAGTTTTGAAATAGGATTTGTAGAATTTAGTTACCTCTTCCTACATATAAACTTGGGACCTTATTTTCTAAGTAAGTTTCTTGAGTTTAAGTAAAGTTTTATTAAGTTAATAAATAAGTTTTAACCTTCCCCATTGGATTGATACTTGGGACTTAAAAAGTTTGTCATATATTGCTTGAAACGATATGTGCACTTGCGTAGTATCCCTAGTGTGTAATTTTAATTTATGGAAATAGAAGGAGAATTATTTGATATGTAATGTTCAATTAAGAATTAAACATTGCACTACAACTGCTGCATCAAGTTTTTGGTGCCATCTTTTAAGATTGAAACTGAGGTAATTACACACTAAGAAAGCACACAATGTGTTGGAGACCTAGTTTTTGGCGCCATTGTTGGGGAAGGAAGGAAGCAGCAAAACTTTTGCTTAAAAATTTTATTTGAACTGTAAACATATTTTATCAAAAATTTTAGTGTTGTTTTAATATATACGTGTTTATTTTGTGTGATAAAAATATTTTTAAAATAATAAAAATAATAAATATATAATAATAAAATACCTAAAAAAATTATTTTTTAGTTTTTTATTTAATTTTATTTCTACACTTTTACTTTTATATGTGTAGTTCAAGAACTGAAGGTTTAATTCCTTACAATTCTGAGTTGGAACAAACTATAAGAAAAATTTAAAAACAAAGAGAGTTTCACAATTTACAAGAAATGGTAAACGCATCACATAATAACATTGATAATCAAACTGTTGAAAATCATCATGTACAAAGACCTTTAATGGATTACACTAACTCTACAACAGATGAAAATTATTTGAGCATACAAACTGCTAATGTAGCGGCTAATTCAAATGATACAAAACAATCAGTTTCGAGGGTTGCCATCGGAGGATCCAAACCTACACCTTGCTAGTTTTTACCAACTATGTGCTACATTTTAGTACGATAGCATATCAAACAATTTTGTTAGACTTAGAATTTTTTCTTTTTCCTTAAAGTTAGAAGCTACTCATTAGCACCAGGATCTATCAGATCTTGGGGAGATTTAGCATAGAAATTTATAGCTACCTAATTTCCACCTTCAAAAGCCGCGAAGCTTAGAAATGATATTACATCATTTACTCAATAAGAAGGTGAGTCAATATACAAAGCTTGGGAATGATTTAAAGAACTCCTTAGGAAGTGTTCACATCACACTTTTCCAGAATGGTTAATTTTTCAAACATTTTATAATGGGTTATTAGGATCCCTTAGTTTTATTATTGATGCTGCTGTTGGAGGTTCTTTAATGTCAAAACCATTTAATGAAGCATATGAATTTATAGAAGTGATGACTACTAACAACTTTCAATGACACTTTGAAAGGGTAAATCTAAAGAAAGTAGTCAATGTTCATGAGATTGATGCAATTTTTATTTTGAAATCTCAATTTGTTACATTATCTAGGAAGCAATAACATTTCATAATGAACTTATCTCAAACAGCTTATGTGATTAAGAAAAACTCATTAGGACAATTGATTGACTCTTAACCTTCATTCAAGACTTTCAATGTAATTGATAATTGACCCAATAACCCATATTCTCATTATTATAACCTGGGTTGGAATAATTACCCTAACTTTAACTGGAATAATAATTCTGGTGGTGGAAATCAACAACGGGGGAATAATTAAATGAATCCAATAGGAAACTGGAACAACCAGGGTGGTACAAACTATAGACCTTCTTATCCTCCTAGCTTTACTAATAACCAACAAATTAAGGAGAAGAAGTTGTTAATAGAAGAACTGATGTTACAGATCGGGAATCAATTATGAAGTTAGAGTGCTACAATTAGAAAAATTGAGAATTAACTAAGTCAAATTTCTAACTCACTTAACAATAGGCCTCAGGGAACACTTTCTAGTAACATTGAAATTAATCTTAAAAATAAAAAAAAAAGTGGAAGATAAAGCAGTCAAGTTGAGAAGTGGTGGACAATTAGATACTAAAGTGAAAAAAGTGATTGAAGTTGAGAGGATCATAATGAGATCTAATTGCTATGGATTATATTTCAAAATGGATTCAAGATGTTGCTTTACCCCATTTTGATGCTCAAAGTGTTGTAAAATTAAAAAAAAAAATTACTAGATTTGGAATGTCAAGAGTGATCATTAAAAATGAGGGAAGTCAATTTAAGAACTTTAGAATTGAAGCATTAATGAGAAAATATAGAATTAAACATTGAATCTCCATAACATATCAATCTCAAACTAGTGGTTTAACAGAAGTATTCAATCATGAAATTAAAGTCATTTTGGAAAAGATTGTAAATTTTAATAGGAAAGATTGGTTTATTAGATTTGATTCTGCATTATGAGCCTATAGGATTGCTTACAAAAGTCATATAGGAATGTCACCATATAGACTCATATTTGGGAAGGCTTATCAATTACAAATTGAATTAGAGCATAAAGTATTGAGCAATTAAGGAATTTAATTATAACATGAAAGATACTGGTGAGAAATGATTATTGCAGTTAAATGATCTTGATGAAATTAGAAATGAATTTTATGAGAATGCTAGAATTTATCAAGAAAAGATAAAAAAATTGGCATGATTGAAAGATTTTTAGAAATGATTTTTAGCCTAGATATGAGGTTTTATTACACAATACTCGATTGAAATTATTTCCCAGAAAAAATTAAGTTTAGGAGGTTGAGCCATTTATTGGGATGAAAGTTTATCCTTATTGTGCTGTCAATATTAAAGATCCAAAAACTAAATGAATAATTAAACTAAACGGACATCGACTGAAACCTTACATTGTGGAAATAAGCCTTTTTAAGGAATGGATTCTGATGTTGGTTCAACTAGATTAAAACATTGAATACGTCGGGCTGACAACTTTAAACCAAGCACTTTATGGGAAGAAACTCATAGGTATCTGTGTGGATTGATTTATGATTAGTGTTGTAATGGATTATGTGATGTAGTACTAAGACCTACTAGATGTAAAGTGGTGAAAAAATACTAATTTGATGATTAGAATAGGTCTGGGACGTGAAAAATTTGATGCAAGGCAAAAAGGCGCTTACTTGGGCACTGAAGGCTAGGCACCAAACCTAGCGCCTATGCGTCAGAATCCAGTAAGACAGGCACCTAAGTGCAAGAATCTAGTGCCTAGGCGCCACGATTAAAATATGTGGGTAAGACATCCCCTAGCAGTTTTAAACCAATTCTTTCATATTTAAAGCCCCCTTAATCATGTCCCTAGTGATCCAAACTTCAAATTTTAGCCTGAGAGAACAAGCTTTAGAAAGGAATTGAGTGCTAAGTTTTTTTCATTATCCAAATAGAGATTAAAAGTAACAATGGAGTGAATGAGAAAAGGTTTGAGAAAAGTGCCGCTCAACCTTACTTCAATGGCTTTCTAGCACTGACTTTGGAGCAGATCACTGATAAATTAATGAAGATTGAAGAGGGGTTAATTATTCTTTACAACAAGTTGAGCGACATGTATCACCAGTATGACTATTTAGAGTGACAGATGAAACTCTAATTCAAACACTTCACTTGTTATCAAGACTATCAAGTAAGTACGTATCACGATAACAAGTGGATCTATGAGAAAATTGCTTCAAAATTTCCTTGTGCTCCTTTATATTACATGTACAATTGCAAATTTCTATCAATCAAAAAGGTGGAGGATAATGGTGCCAACAATTAGTGATCGTTAAAAGGATTATGTTTGTTAGATGTTTGTGATTTCAGATAATGTGTTGACTTTAGTAGTTGGTGTGTTTAGTACTACGAGATATAGTATTTGTATTGTTATTGGTTTGATCTATTGTAATGCTTTGATGTGTCCATTGCATTAAAACTCATTTGTTATTAATGAACATGTGTTAAGTTTGTAAGCAATATGGTTTGTTAGAATGTTGGAATGAATGAAAATTTTGAAGTTAGGACTGAACCGATGAAAGTGAGAAGATGTTGGGAAGATAATTGATTAATGAATTGATGTTAAATTAATGTAAATTTTGGTTTAGAGGCCTTAGACTTGCTCTGCCACACTTAAAAATAATAATGTAAAATTGGCGCCTAAGCGCCAGCAGTTTGCAAAGCGGGGTGCCTAGGCACCAAACCAGTTGAACTGATTGAGAAGGGTAAAAATCACAATTTAAACTGGACCATCACCATTTTTCACCTTCTACAATCATCTTCTTCCTCTAGTTCGCAAAAGAGACTTCTAGGGCTTCTCATAGCTCAAAATTCTTCACGTTTTATAGCATAAAAACATCAAATTTCATCTTCTCAAGGTTAGATCTACATTTTGGCATAGAAATTTTGTGGTTTTACTATAGATTTCTTCAACAGTGAGTGGAGGCTAAAAATTGAGACATTTTGGAATTTGTAGTAAAAAATCCATGGATTGAAGCTTCATTTGCTTGGAAAATACTTGTAGCAGCATTTAGAGCTAATATATGTGATTTATTTTGAATTTTTCAAGATTTGAGACATGGCTCCTAAAACTAAGGGAGGAAAGGGAAAAGAAACTTTTGACAACCAAGTTCATGAATCACAAAGCACAAGATAGATATGATAATTTTTTGTTATCAAGGAAGTTTATTGCGAAGCAAAGCTTTTCAAGTTCTGATGGGGCTGTAGGAAATCTGATTGCTGCTCGACACTGGGAGGTTTTCTGCTACTTCACTGTCATAGTAGTTATTTTGGTTGTGAGGGAATTTTATGTGAATCTACTTGAAGCTCAATAGGATGAGATATTTTGTAGAGGAAGGGAAGTTCAATTTACTCCCGAGTCGATCAAAGTGCTATATGGTTTACGTCCTTCTCTGGACTACTACTATTCGTGGTATGAACCTTTGGAGTCTTAGCTAGATGAGATTATTTCTTACCTTGCTGATGAGCTTGGAGTTAAGAAGATCAGGAATGAACACAAGGCAAACTTTTCTTCTTCTACACTCAATGCCTCATCAAAGGCTTGACACAACTTTATTTTTTCTCGACTACTACCCTCAAACCATTTGAGTTACACAACTCATGAGAGAGCCATATTGAACTACAAAATTTAGAAGATGAAACCCATTGATGTTGGCTCTTTCATTTTCAAAGTTATTTACACCTCCGCCAGAACTAGTTCTTCTGTGAGTTTGGTTTTTGTTCCCTTCTCTTTACTATCTGTGAAGGATCCGCAGTGAATATGAGACTTGGAAGGAACAACTAAAGCAACTAAAGCCTATTAGAAAGGCTAATGTAGATCTTCATGGAAGATCTCGAGGTACAGCTCTGATCTTCCATCTACTTTTACCTCTAAACCTTCTACCTTCAGTGCTATTTCTCCATATCCTTAGACTTTAGAAGAATGGCCAGATCAAATAATAAAATTTCAATAAGTTATGTTTTTGATGCAATGTCAGCTTCAGAATAATGAGGAACATTAGGACCACCTAAACATTACATGAGAAGAAAGACTGATTATGAAGCCAGCTTCAACACTGCCTTAGTGACCTATATGTGCGGTACTCATAGTGTTGAGTTTTCTAATAATCCTCACTGCCCACCTTTTGAGCATAGAAGTACGATGGATGAGGATGTTTCTGATGATGAGGAGGAGGAGGACTAGATAACATTTACTTTTCTGTTGTAGATCTTACATGTGGATTTTTTTGATTTACTGACTTTTTATATGTATTTGTGTTAGATTAATATTATTGAACTTCTTTTATTTTTTCATTAATCTTACTCTTACTCCTATTTATTTAGTATTTCTCGTGTATATGAGTAGTCTTCTACTTTGCAATTTTCATGTTATACATGTTGATTTAAGATTTACCACTGCTCAACACCTATCTTTACTACTTGTGCCTGCACTATTCTCTTATTTAGAATTTTAAAATTTTTCTCTTCGTTCAAGCTTATTATATACTTTAATATTTTACAATATTTTAAAATTCAAGTTTGGGGAAAGGAGAAAAATCTATTGCAAAACTAAACTTTAGTTGTCCTCAATAAATTATATTAAAAAAATTATTTTAACTTAACATGTGGTATGTGGTGTTAACTCTAGATAATTGTATTTCTAATTTTATAAATGTTATAGTAGACTTAAGTAAAAGTTTTTAACAATAAATGGAAATTCTTTAATTAAGATAGTATAAAAGTATATGAACATGTTTTTACTTTTCAAAGTAATAAAATTAATATTTTTGGAACACTAAACATTTTAGAGTTACACTTTTAAGAAGAATTAGAGACTCTATGAAAAATCATTATTGCACTAATACACATTTTTAAGTAAAGAAATGTGAGAAGTTTTTAACTTTAGAAAGATGATAGTGAAGTTCAAAATCATTAAAGGCTATCCAAATATAGTAATCCACACATGAAAATAGAAAAGAAAAGTAAGGAATAAAAAAGATCCTGAAATAAAAAAAAAGCAAAATTGAAAGAAAAAGAAGAGAAAAAATGAAAGCATGTGTGGAGAAAAGCTTGATGAGATGCCTAATTAAAAATTGGATTCACTTGAATTATCTTAAAGCATAAAACTTATTTACTTTTCTAAACTTATTTTTAACTTTTAAAAGTATTAGTTTTTTTACTAATAGAGTTCTCATATAATTTTTTCTTTTAATATTTCTAAAATTCCTTAACTTGACAAATTGCATGTATTTTTTAAATGAGTAGAAAAGCAGCATTCCTAACTTGATGACTGAATATTCTTATATTTTAATTTTAACCTGAGTTATTGAAAATTTTTCTAAAAGTTTTTCCATCAAATTTATGCGACAAAACTATAAGGTTCTTTAAGTGAAACCTACGAGCATAAGTTCTTATAATTGGTTTACATAATACAAGGGTTACTTGAGGACATAATGTTTAAGTTTGGGGGATTGGACACACCTCAAAGTTACTTATTTTTTTATGTGTATTTCATGTTAATTTTTAATGGTATTACACTTTAATAAAAAGTATTTTGTGTGTTTTTGATTTTAGATACAAGAAATGGGGTTTATGAGCAAAAGGTGCAAAACTGGATGAAAAATTGGTCAAATGAAGCCAAAGGAAAAAAAAGGTAACCTGGCGCCTAGGCACCAGGTAGTCTGGATGGTTGGCACCAAGGCACGGGGGTTGGGTGCCTAGGCGCCAAAAATGGTTAGGCCACGATACATGGAATTTGTACAAAAGGCGCCTTAAGTGACTCTTTGTTATTTTTAGAGCTCTATATATAGAAGAAATTTTACACGTCCAAGGAGAGATTAAAAGAGAGAAAAGTTGTTTTGGGTAGGTTAGGCCACCATAGAGTGAGTTTCATGATTGTAAGTGTTTGTAGAGTCTTTTGGAGTCATGTACAGTTAAGAAACTTCAAAGGATTTCTTGGGGAAGAGTTTGAGATAAGTTTTTCTATTTGTGTTTAAGATTTGTCTTGTAAACTTTTTTTTTTATATATATAATGTGTTTTTTTTTATTATCCTCAAGTTTTCTGAGTAGTTTTCTTTTCTTTCTTCCTTGTAATAAGAAGTAATCATGTGTGGTATTAGAATAATTTGAAGGTTTCATTTTATTCCAATAATTGTAATGGTATTTTTAACGATTCCTCATTTACTTTACAAACTGGTCATTTGTGATGTTAAAATTACTTGGGAAATATAATGACCCCAGAGGGCTATGATTTCACCAACTAGCGAGTATCACACTAAACATTAGATGGAGAGAATGCCACGTCCAAGGGGGAGTGAAACATGGAGATATGTTTTGATGGGCTTAGAATTAATTATTCTAGAGTGATAGGCTAGAATCTTAATTAATTTGGTATTAGTTGAGAACCTGAATCCCAAGTAGGTCTTATAGAGAGGGCACAGTGGGTAATTTGGAAGTGAGAGGCTAGAATCTACTCAGCACTTCCATATAATCAGAAACTTAACTTAAGATTAGCCAATTTTCTTTATCCACTCGAAAGACGGTAAAGAATAGGTTTGCTCGTATTTATCACAAAACCTCATTTTCATTATTAAGCATTTGATTCCTACATTGATTACAATCTCTTTGCAAGGGGAAAGACATTTTATTATAATCAAAATTTTTTACACATCTTTAATAGAGAAACTTTACATTTACTTTTAGTTTTAATTTAGAAGTAGCAACCTTAGTTACTCCCTTTTACAAACAATTTGATATTATTTTCTTAGAGATTTAGTTTACAATTTAAGAAGAAATATTTTTAAGTTAGCATAGTAATTCCTTTTTTCCTTGTTGGTTAAATACTTGGTTTTTAAAGAAAACACTAAATTATTTGAAACCATATGTATACTTGCGCAGTACCCCTAGTGTGTAAGTCATTAATCATATTTATATCATATTTTTTTTGCACACTAGGCGCTGAATATAAATTGAGTCAATTTTTTTGTCAACTTTTAGAATATTAAAATCTGCGTAATTGTGGGTGGGTTCAGCTTACCCTTGTAAACAAAATATCTTTTTATTTTCACATTAAAGTAGAGATAAGCATGTAATTACACACATTGAACTCCCTCTCTTATAGATAGGGGAGAAAATACTTCAGAGAAGGCTAATGAAGAATCCATTTTACTATTCATTTCTCTTTGTTGCTCTCTCTCCCACTTTTTCTCTCTGGTCTCACGCTCTTTTCCTTGAGTATGATTCACAGACAAATTAGGGTTCAACATATATATACATACATACATACAGAAAGATGTTTATAATTTATCTTTCACAATTCTCAAGCAAGCTCTCATTTACATTTAAGCTGTCATAATAAAATGATTGCTTAAATATGCTTAGTTTCACAGGCATTCAATTGATATTCCAAAAATCTTATGTTATTATTCTCCAAAAAAAATTCTCAGCAGGCACAAATCTTGAAGCACATTGGAGTTACAAGCCTCAAGAATCAAATTAGAAAATACCTATACTCCAATGCAAATGAAGTTTCTTGATAAGATGAGTTAGCTAACATCAAACATAGCTTGATTTGAGCCCAAGTATGCATAGATCATGTGCTTAAAGTATAATAAGAATATATGATGTATATTTTGGGGAACTAGATAATCTCCAAATTTGACAAGTTTATGTTAAGTGAGTGTCTCGACGACATGAATTACACAAGCCTAAAATTAGGTTATTTTAACATCATTAAGACACTTAGATGCTCATAAAGTTACATCCAATCAAAAGAATCACCATGGGCTGTCTGATAAAGGGGTTAAGATTCAAGCAGAAATTACAGAGAACTCCACACCAATAATTTATAAATAGAACTCAACTCTCTTTATTAAGGGACACCTAAACCTAGAGGAGAACGTTAAAGGAGCTCCAATTTAATGAAGGTTCCAGAGCTCCACAACCAGATCATCACTGTCCGGCCCTCACAACTGCCCGACCAAATTTTCTTTGGCCAATGGACCACTGTCATTTGGCTACCACTCTCGAATTACTGCCACGTGACCACCACCTTCATCTCCACTAGGTCATGCCATCTGGACTTTGTTGCCACCAAACCATAATTGTGTGAACACCACTGTCACCACCATTAGACCACAATCATCTCGCCACTATCGCATTGCCAAAACACTATTTCATTACCACCATGATCACCACCACATGACCATAAATGTTTGGCCGCTGCACGATCGGCCCATGATACACCAAAATAATATGTTGTTTAAGTATACATTTTATGTTTATTTTCGGTGATATTGCAATTTAAAGAAGGTTATTTCCATATTTCAGTTGCAGGTATATCAATTTTAGGTATTTTGAGCAAAAGTAGCAAAAAGGACAAAATTTGGAGCCAAAACAGCGAAGTTTGGAATTCTGGCGCATGATGTGCCATATTGGCGCCAGATGCACCGGATCGATGCCTAATGCGCCAAAGCCTAGAACAGTGTGGTCTTCAACAAACTAGGGCATGATGTGTCACATTGGCGCCAGATGCGCCATTTGACAGAGAGTTGGCGCATGATACGCCAGATTTAGCGTCACATGTGCCAGGGATGATTTTTTGCTAATTAAGGCGGTTTGAGACAAATTTTACCCAAATTTTTAAAGGGACACTTGTTCTAAACACGCCTTGGGGTGATTCAATGCATCTAGACACTTTGGAAGGTTCTTTTATGAAGGGATATGTTTCTTGGATCAATAGACATGTATTTTGAATTCAAAAGAGTTGACTTTTGGATAGAATTTAGGAAGGAATTTTGAATTCTTTTTGGAGGGAAGTCTAGGGCTTGAAGAAGAGGAAGAGAGGTGGAAGGTAAGAAGAGTTTTGGTGATTGGTGTGTGGCGAGGAGGAGAGTTAGATAGAGAGAGAGAGAAAGTAAAGGGCTTGAAGATTTTCTTCAAGGATTGTAAGAGGAGAGGGAAGGTGGGAGATTTCTTCTTCATTACAATTATAAGAGATAATTGAGAGTGCTTGTAAAGAGAGAAAGAAAAAAACTTCTAGGAGTTTGCTTGGGAAGGATTGTGAGATAAGTTGTGTCTTTTATTTCTTTTGTGTTGTAAACTTGTTTTTATATATGAAATCTGTGTTTTGTCATGTCCTTCTCTTTAGTTCTTAGTATTCTTCTTTATCCTTCTCCCTACTTTGAATCTGATTTTGTGAAGAATTGATTTTATTTTATATTCTTTTAAATGTCAATAATTTGTTATGATTTGAACTTTGATCTTCATTTACTTTTCAATCTAGCCAATTAAAATTTTAAAATATGTTGGGAAACATATGTTCCAAAAGGGCTATGATTTCTACAACATAAGGAGAATGACATTTGATTTCATGGGAGTTTTTCATCTATGGAATTGGGTGCAAATAAATAGGAAAATATACTTTGTTGGATGCAGAATTGGAGATTTTAAGGTGACAAATTAAAAACCCCAATTTGGTCTAGTTGATTGGAAACTGATGTGAGATTGTTAGCCCTTAAGGGAGGGAGTAGTGAGAGCTTTGGAGTGGCAGCCAAGATCCTCCCAGTCTAACCCCAGAATTAGGGACCAAACTCTGAATTAGTTATTGTTCTTTATGCACTCAGAAGAGGGTAAGGAATAGGATTGCTCCTATTTGGCACAAAATATTATTTATCTATATTTTTAAATGATTTTAAGTTCTTCACAAACCATATACTCATTGTAAAGGGGAACGATGCTTTCTTAAATTTTAACTTTTTGTCACAACATCTTAGTTTTAATTTTTGTAAATTTACTTTTAAAAGTTCAGCATTTAGTTTAGTTAACATTATCTCTTAACTGCATTTTAATTAGCACTTTGAGGAAGGCACCTCATAATTATCGTTGTTTACTTTACTTTTTGAGTTTTTGTTCATAATATCTTACATATATTTATATTTGTGTTTTCCTAAAGTATGTGTATTTAAGAAAAGAATTTAAAAAACATCTTTGTTTACCTAATTTTATGGAAGAATTGAGAATTTTTTATCGAAATCGAAAATGCAAATTTTTAGAATTGGTGCATGATGCACCACATTGGCGCATGAAACGCCAAATTCCAGAGTGTCAGCGCATGATGCACTACGGTGACAAAAATGACTAAAACCATTTCAAAAGGTAGTTTTTTGGCATTTTTTGGTGGGTTCTTCTCTTTAAAACTCCCAAAAACTAATTCCAAATTCCATTTTAAGGGGGAAAACAAGAGAGGAGTGATTAGATTTCAATTTCAATGGCGTCCCACTCTAAAAATTCTACTAGATTTAGAATTTTCAATTAGAGAAAGTTCATCAGTTTTTATGCGTAGAAGTTTCCTGATTGTGTTCTAGTAAAGAAGAAGCTAAACAAAGAAAAGGGGTTTGTGAATCGAGGATTCAATACACTGAGTACTCGAGTTGAAGAGAATATTGCACAAAGAGGTTAAGAAGTGCTTTGTTACACTACTATCGCCATAGTTGTCCCTATGGTGAAAGAGTTTTACTCAAATCTACATAGAATCAACCAAGAATTTGCTTATGTGCGAGGCAGGTTTTTTGGAATTCACTCCTTCAAGAATAAACAAGATGTTTATGATTGAAAATGTGTCTATTAGCCATTACACAAATTTTATATGAATGAACTTTATGGGAACCTTAATGATGAAGATGCAAATTGGGAGGTGAGAGATGATGGGAATGTAAGTTTTTCATAATCGTTGTTAAATCATGTTCTAAGGCATGACACTTCTTTATTGCATCGAAATTACTACCTACTATGAAAATCACTAAGGTAACTAAGGAGAGTGCTATTTTAAATTATTATATTCAAATCAGAAAACCTAATCATATTGGAGCAATCATTGTAAAATCGATTTTGAGTTTGATTATTAATGGGTATCCAACCGGACTTGGACATCCATCGATTATTTTCTTACTTTGTAGCCAATCACAAGTACCTTACGAGAGTTGGGAAAAAATGTTTCTTCCTTGGAAGCCAGTGGATCCATAAGTCTATTACAAAGTATTGGAATAAGAGATGAAAACGATATGAATGTATTGATGGACTGGGGATCCCAGAATTCATCACATATTTAACCTTACTTCAATTCTAATATACTTTTAGAAAGGGTCAAGAAGTTAGAAAAATAGGTGCAGAATCTTATACATACAATGGGGAATATTTATGAAATGTTGGATCAGTTAGATTGGATACTTAAAGAATATTTTGAGCATACTAGTCATATTGAAGATGGCTTTGTACGTATGTTCAAGAAACATGCTTGGATTGAGGAGGATTTGATTGATGAGTTACCTTGTCGGCCCTTCTACAACTGGTACGTGCACTACCAATGTAGGGAGATATCCAAGAGGATGAGAATGAAAAAGATGTTTAAACTTAATCTATGCATGGAACGTTTTATTTTGTACTACTTCCTTTAGTAGTTTGATGTGTTGGATTGCATTTACTTTTGTTGTTGAACTATATCGATGTTAGCGTTTGGAATTTTGATGTTTATATTTTAGTGTTAAGATGTTTTGGTTAGCTTTGAACACTGAAATAGGTGTTTGTTGGCTTGATAAATGTTAGTTTGTAATAGAAAAGATTTTATATAAAAAAGTGAATTTTGTGTTGTTTGTAAAAGATGGATGTTAGACTAATGTTTAATTATTCTTATAAGGGTTTACTTGAGTTAATTAGAGGTAGATGTACAGCGGTACAGAGCAGATTTTCGCAGAAAATGAAATCTGGAAAAATTAAGGCATTGGTGCATGATGCGCCGATTTACAGAGAGCCGACGCATAATGCGCAAGATTTTGCGCATGATGCGCCAAATTCCCAAAAACGTCAGATTACCTAAAAAACCACATAAATCACACAGTAAACTCCATTTTTACGGCTTGGGTCGTCTCCTACATCTAAATCTTGACATAGAGCTTCACATTTAGCGCGATCGAAAAGATTTCAGAGGCTAAAAATCATAGATTTCATCTTCTCTTAGCAAGAGCTTCACTTTAACTTAAAAAATTTTTATTTTCACCATGGATGTTTTCTACATTGTGGAAATCCAAAAAATGGGATTTTTGATGAAAATACTTGAAGAAAACTCATGGTAAAAAGTTTCCTACCAAATAATCTTACTTGGAGAGTTAGATTTTTGATTTTGTAATTTATTTGGAATTTATTTGAATTTTGGTAGAATTTCAAATGGCTCCACAAGTAAAGAGAGGAAGGACGGGTGAGTTTGATGTAGAAAGATTTGTTAATTTGAAGGCCCAAAACAGTTATAACACTTAAATTGAATCAAGATGATTGGTTTGAGAACGGGCATTTGCTAACCTAGGTGGCGAGATCAAGAGATTTATTGTGGCCAGAAATTGGGAACAGTTTTGCTACTTCACTCAAGTAGCGATTGTACCAATAATACGGGAGTTTTATGCCAACTTGAGATTCACTGATGACAATAACATTCTAGTGAGAGGCAAGCAAGTTGAATTTACTGTCGAAAGGATCAATACTTTCTATGGACTAAGGAATGTATTTCATGATAAATATGTTGCATTCATGATGACTGATTTATCACTGGATGAAGTGATTGACTTCGTGCCTGATGGAAAAAGAGAATGGAGGATTAAAAATAATAAGATAGTTAACTTCTCCGCTACCTTGTTGACTAGTCAGTCAAAGGTATGACACCACTTCATTTTTGCTAGATTAATCCCAACAAATCATCTTGCCGAGGTAACAATGGATAGAGCTATGTTGAACTAATGCATTCAGAACATGAAAGCAATAATTGTTGGTGCTCTTATAGTTCATCATTCATGGAGCATAGCTAAGAGCTCTACAGCTAGTGGTTTGTGTTACCCTGCCCTGATTTTAACTCTTTGTGAACAATCATGAGTAGAATCTCATAGAAATGAAGAAAAAGTACAACAAAAAAATCTTATTGGAAAGTATATGATTCATAGAGTTGAATCATTTGTTGAATCTAGGGTGGAAGAAGTGATAGACCCTCTACATCAGCTGTAGGGGCATCTACTTCTCTCCCCGCATCATTAGAAATCATTATGGACTTACTCATAATTGAACAATTGAATATAGTAAATATTTAGAATAAGATTGGAGAGATTGGAGCAAGAAATGCTTATAATGATGAGTATCGACAAAGGAAAGTTCAACTTGATATAGCTTTTGAGGATGCTATGGTGAGGTATCTTAGGGGTGAATACAGTGTGGAATTTTCTACTTGCCCCAGTTTTACTCCATATGCTCCTATTCATGATTAAGAAGAAGAAGAAGAGGAAGAAGAAGATGATAATGAGGAAGGTTATGAAGATTGATATTTTCTGGAATTTGTTTTGTTTAGTTGTTTATTTGTAAATACTAAATAATTTTTAAATACAGTGTGGAATTTACTTTTTTCTTTCACCAAATGAATTTTATAATATAAAATTTGTAAACACTTAAAAACTTAAGTTTGAGGGAAGAAAAAATTCTTTTAAAAACAAGTAAATTAAATTTTATTTGTCCTTAAGTAACAATATTTTTAAATTAATTCTACATGACATGGGATATTAAGATTAAACTTTAAATGACTATACCCAAGTTTATGAATATTATGGTAAATTTAGGTAATAATTTTTAATAATGAAGGTCAATTATAATGTTGATATTTGGTATGATAAGATAAGACTAAGAATTTCTATTTAAAGTAAAGGAAATTATATTTTTAAAGTAGTAAGAATTTTAGAGATCCATGTAAGAAGAAAAGAATGAGGCTTTATGAAAATCATACGCTAATATGAATTTATAAAGTGAAGAAAGGTAAGGAGTTTTCACTTCAAGAAGAGGACAGTGAAGTTCAAAATTATTAAAGACTATCCAGATATAGCAATCCTCACTTGAAAAAGAAAAAGAAAAGAAAGGATTACAAAGATCCTAAAAGAAAAAAAAAAGAAAAATAAATAAAAAATAAGTGAGGAGAAGCTTGAGGAGATGCCTAATAAAAAATTGGCTTCACTTAAATTAACTTAAAGAAAAAGTTTTATTAAATTATATAAACTTATATTGAATTATTAGTAACATTATTAATAAAGTTTTCTTGAAGTTATTTTTCATTTGAATATTCTAAATGACCTTGATAAGACAAATTGCGATTCTTCTCAAAATAAATAGAGATTCAGAAATCTTAAAATTGACTACTAAGTATTCTTATACTTAGAATTTGTATCTAAGTTATTAAAGATTTTTCTTAAATTTTACTATTTTATTTATTTAACTAAAGTATGGAAGTTATAAGTTAATCTCTATCCTAAGTCATATACTTTAATATTATAAAAGTGTCACTTGAGGACAAGTAACATCTAAGTTTTGGGGATTTTGATACAACAAAAAAATATGTTGTTTTAAGTATATATTTTAAGTTTATTTTTAGTGATATTTGACATTAAATATAAGTATTTTTATTTTTTTTGTTGCAAGTTATCAGTTTTAGGCATCTGGAGCAAAAGTAGCAAAAATGATAAAATTTGGAGTCAAACTAGCGAAGTTTAGACTTCTAGCGCATGATGCACCAAATTGGTGCTAGATGCGTCATTTGATAGAGAGTTGATGCATGATGCGCCAGATTTGGTGACAGATGCGCCAGGGATGACATTTTTTGGATTAAGGCAGTTTGAGATGAATTTTGCATGAATTTTCAAAGGGACACTTGTTCTAAACACTAATGCATCTAGACACTTTTGAAGGTTCTTTTATGATGGGATATATATCTTGGATCAATGGACAAGTCTTTTAAATTCAAAAGAGTTGAATTTTAGACAGAATTTAGGAGGGAATTTTGAATTCTTTTTAGAGGAATGTCTGGGGCTTGAAGAAGAGAAAGAGAAGCAAGAGGCAAGAAGAGTTTTGGTGAGTGGTGTGCAGCGTGAAGGAGTGTTAGAGAGGGTGAGAGAGAGAAATTCAAGGGCTTGGAGATTTTCTTCAAGGATTATAAGAGGAGAGTGTCGACACAATTTTATTTAAAGAGTTACTGGTTGGAAGTTGTCAGTCGTTGAAATTGGAATCTCGTCGCCCGCTTCGGAAAGACATCTTATTTGTATATATATATATATATAT
>JXCR01142779.1:0-11357 GCA_002079205.1 Phalaenopsis hybrid cultivar | reverse complement strand
ATATTAGGGATCGGCTTTAAGCTTATATTTTTTTTTCTTTAGTTATGAATGCTCTTACTGGATTATGCATTTTGTTGATGATATCCTTCTTGTGGATAAAGCTAGAGAAAAAGCTCAGTAAAAACTTGAATTATGGAGGTCTACATTGGTGTTTAAAGGCCTTCGTTTGAGTAGAACTAACACTGAATACATGGAATCTAATTTTAGCAGTAGTAGCTCTAGTGATAGAGTTGTAACTATGGGTTATCAAATTATTAAAGGGTGTGAAAGCTTTAGATATCTCGGGTCTATTGTTTAAAGTGGCGGCGATATAGATAGGGATGTTATTAGTAGAATTCAAGTTGGTTGGTTGAAGTGGAGGAATGCTTCGGGCCTATATAGTGTGATAGAAATGTACCCTTTAAACTGAAAGGAAAAAAATTTAAGATGGTGGTGAGATCTGTAATGCTCTATGGTGCTGAATGTTGGCCTTTAAAAGAGAAGCATAAAACTAATGTAAGTCTTGCTGAGATAAGAATGCTTAGGTGGATGAGTGGCTTTACACTTAGAGACAAAATGTGAAATGAATATATCCGTGATAGGGTTGGTGTAGCTCCAGTAGTGGAAAAAATTAGAGAGTCGTCTTAGATGATTTGGTCACATTGAACGTCGATCATCTGATCATCCTGTTAGGAGAATAGATGTTTTAGATTCTACTTATGTTAAAAAAGGCAAAGTGGTAGAGCTAGAAAGACTTGGGCATATTGTATAAAAAACGATCTTAATTTATTAGAATTAAATGAAATTATGACACTCAATAAGACGCAATGGAGAAAAAAGGATTCATGTAGCCGACCTTGTGGGATATAAGCTTGTTGTTGTTGTTGTATGACCTCCCTCCCACCTGTTTTTTTTATTGGTAGCTCTTCTTTAGCTATATGCAAAGGATCTGTCTATTTTTATTCTTTCGTAATCTTAAATATTATTTTATATGTCTCATAGTTTCTATCAATCTTTTACCTATACATTGTTAACTTGTAATTGCTCAATACTTTTTATACTTCTACCGTGTCTCTTAGGATCTCACTGTGAAGAAGATAATAGGTGTAAGCGTTGAAGTTGGCAGTTGAGCAAGGGATGAGATCAAGTTGATGATCATTTAAATCACTTTTAGTTATAATTTAAGTATCTAATCGTGGAAAGATCAAATTATCATATTTGTTAATGTTTTAATGACCCAATTTTCTTAGAAAAAATATTGAATGTGGTGATTCGCAAATCAATCGATTGAGATTGAAGATGATGTAACTAGGAGTCTGTAGGGGCAATTAGATCGTCAATTAGTATCATATGAGGGTGATCAAGACTTTAAAAGCTTGGCTATTCGATCAAGTTTTAAATTACAATATGATAATGATGAATTTGATTTTTTTTCCTCTTATTTGGATAAGTTTGTATTTTAATTTAAACCTAGATTCAGGTAATTTTGTCATGAATGATGATTTAATTGGAATTTATCTTGTTGGTATTTGTGTGAAGGGTTTTTCTCTTTTAGATGGAGTTTGTGTAGGCATGGATTAAGCAAACAGAGCTGTAATTATCTATTTAAAGGTTTGAAATCATGCAAAAAAAAAAAAATCAATGAAATCTCCTTTTTCTTTTTTATTTCATCTTCTTCTCCCTGCTGTGCTCTGTATTAGTGTGTTGGTACTCTCTGTTTCGTACAGATTTCCATTGAAGTGCTGATGCTGATGCTGCTCTCTTTCCTATCCGTTTTCTTTGCTATGGCTGATGCTGTGAATTTTCCTCTGCTGGCCTGCGATGCTCCATCTGCTGACGCCCCTTATTTCTAACTAATGCTTGCTGTCTTGCTGTTATTGCAGTTGCTGCTGATTTCCTTGCCGTTTGCTTATGCTGCTTACTTCTTGTTTGCTGCTGCATGTCAAATTTTGCTGCCATTGCAATGTACAAGTCTTCCAATTGCTGAACAGAGTTCAGAATTCATTCTAGCTCTAAAAATAATGGATGAATTGATTATGATGCTGTTTTGAAGTCATCCAGCTCAAAAACAATGCTTTCTTTTTTTGGTTCATTGGAGGAAAAAATAAAATAAGTGAAAAAACCTATCTACGACAAAGAAATCTTAATTAAGTTGGTGGTCTAGGGATAAAACTGGCATCATAGCACTTATTCTTAGTGATTGGTACAAATGTTGAAAGGATATAAAGACAAAGAAGAACCACTTCTTTGTGTTAGTGAGGCATTGGAAAGCAAGGAGAAGTTGAAGAAAGTAAATTAATGGTTAATAATTGTCAGAATTTTTTGCTTTTGGTATTTTCTATTTCTATTATTTTCTACTTTTAGTAGTTCTACGTTTAGAATTATCAATCATTGGTAATTTCTATTTCATTTTTCTAGCATGGGAATTTTGTGGATTTTATATTGTGGTGGCATTCTACTATTTATCTTGTGACAAAATATTAGGAAAATGAAGATGAATCATTATCTTTATTTCTCTTAAAACTACATGATTTTTGAGCCCTAAATCACCCTACAGCTGTTGGGTACGAAGTTGAAGACTGAACTCGAGACTACCATTAGGTTATGAGGCATGTCTTTTGTTGACGTCCTTGGTTGAAGAAGATAAAATGATGGCTCCCTTTGTACCCTTTTTTTGGATTGATGGTTTTGGATTGCAGTGGGATTTGATTCGGCTTTGTCCCATCACAGGTTCCTTATATATCGAGAGTTCTAGATCAGCTTCGTTTTGACACAGGTTCATTTCATATCGAGAATTTTGGAATGGCTTCATTCCACCACAACTCATTGTTTAGTCGTCAAGAGTTTGGACTGGCTTTGTCATGGCATCGAGGCTTTTGCATCAAGACGTTGGGTCTGCCACAGAAGGAAGGGTTTCTACTTTATCTCAACTTTTAGCATCGATAAAGGCTCCCAGACACAATAAATAGCGATTGAACTCTACTTGTGTGTCTCTGTACTTTTCTTTCTCCTTTGAGTATGTCATACAAGTTAGCTATGACAGACACCTAATAAAATTTTATCGGTTCTAATGTTTCCATTAATTCTGAAACCTTGTCGCACCCTGAACATGAAAACTCAACTCTTGTGTCAAGGGATTTTAATATTGATAAAAAAGGGGGAAAGAAATCATGGTGCGAGTATTTTTATAATCATGGCATATGAAGGAGATATATCTTGGGGAATTCATGGTAAAATTGCAAATTGAAAACCAAAATCTAAGCGTGAAGGTCGGGCTTAAAAGCCAATGTTGATGAAATTCATGAGCATTCAACCAATTCGGATGCAATTCCTTTCACAAAGGAGCAATTAGAGCACCTCCGCATATTATTTCAATCTCCAATACTGTCACCGACTCTGTGTTGCTCTTTAATACAAAAGGGTAATTCTCCAGTCATTGCATTGTTAGGTGTTAATCTTAATTTTATTTATTCTTTGCTAATTGATTATGGTGCAGCTCATCATTTGACCAATTGTTCTAAAGTATTCTCATCCTATAACTCTTGTGCAGGTAATAAAAAGTCCAAAATTATCGATTGTTCACTTTTGGTAATTGGTGGGATAGGAAATGTCAAACTCACTTCATTGTTAATCATACGTGATGTGCTCCATGTTCCCAATTTATCTTATAATTTATTGTTCATTACTAATATTATTTTTTATCATCATTGTCAATCTAATTTCTACTCTTCTTATTGTGTGCTTCAAGAATTGACCACTTGGAGAATGATTAACAATGCTAACGAAAAGGATGAATTTTATTATTTTGATAATGGATTTGATGCAAATAGACATTTTAAAGCATTTGTTTAAATTCTAGTTTCATTTCCAAAGATAATGATACTATTTTGTCATTATATGTTAGGTTATCCTAATTTTCAGTTTTATTTTATTGTTTATTTTAGAATAAAAATGTTATATTTTTAATGTGAAGTTTGTCAGTTTGTCAAATATCATCATGTGTATTTTCTTCCCTAAATTTACAAACCAACTACATTATTATTTTATTTATTTTTTATTTTTTATTTTTTCCAACTACATTTACTTTGATTCATATTGATATATGGGGTCATTCTAAACAAGTTATATACTTTGAAAAAAAAATATTTGTGACATTTACCAGTGATCGCATGAGGTTAAGTCAAATGTATTTAATGAAAAAATTTCCGACAGGAAAATAATATTCAAAAAATTTTACGCCATGTTACAAACACAATTTCAAATAATTATTCAAATATTACAGAGTGATAATGACCGAGAGTATTTTAAAAAAAAAATTTTGGTCAATTTTTTCTTTAAAAGGATAGTTTATCAAAGCTCTTATGTCTACACTCCACAATATTGAAAGAAAAAATAATCACTTATTAAAAGTAGCTCAAAAGAAAAAATAAGCACTTATTAGAAGTAGCCTGGGCATTGTTGTTTACAAATCAGGTGTCAAAATATTTTTTGGTTGAAACTTTTTTTACTGCTACAATCATCATAAATAAAACATTTAATAATGTTTTAAAATATGAAACACATTTTGGTGTTTTTTCATAAAAGTTACCCAACAAATCGGCTCTCATATTCTTTTTCCTTAAAAATATTTTAGTGTGTTATATTTGTTCACATTTATAGTCATGATCAATGAAAATTTAGACCCAATTAAAAAAATGTGCTGTTGATTATGCTCCTACCCAAAAGGTTTATAAATATTATCGAGAAAAAGCCCAAAATAGTTCTCCAACTATTAAGAAGTGGTCAATTTTGTCCCAAACCTGTGGAGTAGAACTAGATCTAGTTGGTAGGTTGATTGCAGGAGTGAAATCCGACCGGTCGATTGATTGCAGGAGTGAGATCCGGCCGGTAGGATGATTGCAGGAATGAGATCCAACAGGAAGGAGAGGAAAAGTTCAGATGCAAGAGGTGTGATGGAACTTGTTGCTGTGTAAGGAAGAAGTTTTTAGTGGCTGAACTGGAAAAGGTGGTCCGACGGAACTTCGGTTGCTCTAGAAAGGCGTTTATTGCAACTGTGCAGGGAAAGGTCCAACTGCAAGGAGTTTCCTGCATCGGGAGTGTTCCCGTTGAGAGAACGAAGCCAAGATTTGATCTAAGGCTCTGATACCGCGTAGAAAAATGGGGCAGATATTTCTCTAATTCTTTAATCGTCAAATTAAAACTCCTCTCATTACATAGAGTGTAAACTTTAGGACAATCATAATTCTTATAATTACAACCTACCAGAGATACAACCACATAAGGAAAGAACTACAAACATAATAATAGAGAAATAAACGGGGATAAATCTAAATAGAAAACACATAATTCTACAACTATAGTAAAGCGATTACATTCGAGGGGAGAATAATTATAAAATCATTACTTTAAATTGAAAAGAAAAACGAATTAGAGATATTGTGGAAGTTAACCCAAACCACAATAGGAAATACAATTATTCTTGCTAAAACAATAGGTAGTTATGTTGAAATAGAAAATTACAAGAAATGACAACACAAACTTAAACTAGGGAGGATCTTGGGGTATAAAATCATTACTTTAAATTGAAAAGAAAACCGAATTAGAGATATTGTGGAATTTAACCCAAACCAAAATAGGAAATACAATTATTCTTGCTAAAAACAATAGGTAGTTACAACCGTAAATTACAACAAACGATAATGATATGTTGAAATAGAAAATTACAACAAATGACAACACAAACTTAAACTAGGGAGGATCTTGGGGTCGTGGTGGTGGTGGTCTGCAAGGGGTCAGAAGGTGGTGAGATGGTGGACGAGCTGATCGGCCAATCGAAAAACTGGAAGATAGTGATTTTCAAGGTTCCAGACAGCTAACAAGCAATGAATAAGATGTGGAACTGCTATTCAGGATGATGACAACAAGTGGGAAGGGGGTAGGGCGCAGATTCTGAAGGTGATGATGCCTAAGAAGGTGAGGGGTGGTGGCTGAAGAGATTGGGAAAGGTAGGGATAGTGGTAAGGTTGTGGAATGGGCGATCTTGGTGGCTAGAATAGCAGGAAAACAACTAGGAATGTCGGCAGCAGCGGTATGGAATGCATGGAACAACCAAGGGAGGGTTGTCCCAAGGATGCGATGGCGAGGAGGATGATTGGACAACGAAGACGGACAGCTGGAATGAATGACAATAGGGGTTAAATGACTGGAAGGGATGGGAGTTGGTGGGGAAATGTTGCTGGTGGTTCCGACAGTGAAAAAAGTCGGTGGCAACAGTGAGAGGAGGAATACAAAGGATGGAAAAGCTGACGATAAATACCCTCGCGAGAACGAGCATTTGCCGGAGCATCATCCGCTTTTAGATACAGCCTTAGAAGGGAGAATGAGGAGGCCGCCGACTGTCCTGATAAAAAACATATGTCAAAATTGAAAACAAAAAGCAAGGGAATCACATAAATAAGCCCTAGATACTTAGGATTGGATCCCTTTATGGAAATGAGGTGTCAAACCAACATGGGAGTGCCGGCCAGCCCTCCTAGGTCTTGACCGATCCAATCCAAATGAAGCAATTGTGGGATCGGATTCCACGGCTCTTTATGCCCGCGTCACTGAAACGGTGAGGCATGAAGCTCTTGCGTCACAATACTTGGGTTTTCTATCAAAGATAGGATGAAAATTAGTAGCGTATTCCTCGAGGAGGGCCTTATTATTGTTGCCATCAATTTTAAAGGTTGAAATAAATCCTGGCAAAATTACAAGAAAATCATGGATAGTACTTGAAGGTGGTGATTGCTTGAGTGTTATTTAGGAGTTTTTTTATGAATAGATGAGCTAGAATCAGTAACAATTGAATGATTGGGTGATGGGAATTTTATAGCCAAAATTAATTCTCTTGATTCATAATTCTGTGATGATGATAGCCTACTTGTTTATGGTAGTGATGTAGACTTAACAATGTCGGCACATTGATGAAGCAAGGAACGAGCTGAGGCCCTTTTCATATGTACGATAAAGTGAAAGGACTAGGATTTTAAACAAGAGTAGTTGATAATTTATTGCCATGTTATCGAATGACTAGTTGTGAATTCACTATTCAATTTGGGCAACGATACACTGCGTTGAATGTACTTTATAGTTCGATAGATTCACATGATTTTCTAAGATCGTCTTAAATGCTTCTTGGCACTTTGTGTTGGTGGAGATCTCTGTAGTGTATGGATGAGTAAGTTATGCTAGTTAGGTTCTTGAGCCAAGCCGAGAGGATCCCAAGGTAATCCCCATGATAAGGCTTTCTGGAGCAACTTACCGGGAGGATTTTCCAATTACTCTTGAGGAGCCACCTTGGATTATGTCATTTATGTAGTGCTCCGACTGATGTGACATCTTCATATAAATGCTTGATCTTATACTTTCATTACAATTATGATCACTTGGTTGACAAATATTAGATTTTTGGGAAATCTCATGCATTTATAATTGTGATATTGTCATAAGAATTTGTGATATTGTCATAAGAATTTTAGGATATATCCAGAAATTCTTGAGAAAGATCATCCTATTTAAAATATAATCTTTTAATGATTGAGGCTTTTTTTCATGTAGATTATGTAATATCTATTGAGAACTAAAACTCTACTTCTGGATATTACCTTTGTGGGTAGAAATCTTGTGTTTTGAAAAATGTTAGATATGGATTGTTCTAGTTCGATCTAATGCTAGCCAAACACGAGTTTATGGCTCCTTTTTCCTGTAAAACATTGTAGATTAGAACCTCATTTATGAATTTGATTTTCCTTTTACAAAGCTTATGATCTTTAACTGTAATAATCATCGGCAATTTTTGTTGCAAGCAATTCTATTTTCATTAGAAAACTAATTTTATTGAAGTAGATTGTCACTTCATCGAAGACAGTTTTTCCGAAGAACACTTTCAAGTGAATAACATTTATTTGATATCTTTTTTAAAGCTTTCACAGCTCTTCATTTTTCTAGTATTTATTGATGTATCCACTGTGTATTAGTGTAGGAGTACTAAATTGTTGTGTGAAATCATTGAAATGTGCCATTTTAGAAAGATATGTTTGTATTATTATTTTCTATCCTCATAATTGAGTATATTTTATCTTTACTTCTCCTGTTTGTGCTTATCCTGTATGCCTATATGTTGGTACTAATACCTGAACCAATAATGCATGTGATATGTCTCCATCGACAGTAATATTTTTTATAATTTGAATCTCAGTAATTTTCATTGTTTTTTGGCCGTAAGCATGACATCATTAGCGTGCAAAACCATAGATTCTACTACCCAGAAGCTTGTGCCAAACTATTAGTGTAATTTTATTTGGAAATTGTGTTATGACACATTTAGAAAGTGTATTAGTGTAGGAATACTAAATCGTTGTGTGAAATGATTGAAATATGCCATTTTAGAAAGATATGCTTGTATTATTATTTTCTATCCTCATAATTGAGTATATTTTTCTCTCTATTGCTCCTGTCTGTACTCATCCTATATGCCTATATGTCGGTACTAGTACCTCAACCAATAATACATGTGATATTTCTCCTCGGCAGTAATATTTCTTATAATTTGAATCTCATTAATTTTCATTATTTTTTAGCGGTAAACCTAACATCATTAGCGTGTAAAACCATGCATTCTACTACCCAGAAGCTTGTGCTGTATTTTTATTTGGAAAATGTATTATGATACATTTATAAAGTGCTCTTGTGGCCTGTACTTTTATGAAGTGCGGGCTCAAACACCATCTAAACGCGGAGATGGAGCTTTTATCCAATGACAGAGCTGGGCGCCATGTATTTTCAGTTGTTTGCTGCAGTGCCTTGGGCCTGCCAGTGGCAATTATGTAACCATCGTGACATCAGGACCGTTAATCAGCCATGCATAATGGATTGCTAAACTTGGAAAGCAAATATCTAAAAACACCAACTTGATGATGAATTTATAATGAATAAAATGTCAAAATGATCCCCAACTTTTGCAAGGGATCATTTTAGTCCTAGAGTCTATATACATTTCAACTGAGTCTCCAAAGTCTTTTAATATGGGTTGAAATAATCCACAATAACTATTCTAGCTCGAATTAAAGTAATCTGGGGATATTAACTATTTAGATTTCTCTTTAGCTTTTTATACTCGTATGGACTTTTATTAGTTTGCAAATGCAAGTGTTTATGATTCATCCTATCTAAATAACTTTTTTTTGTCTTCTTTGCCATATAATGTCATTTGCATTGGTCAATCACCGTCAACCTTATTTCGACAATCGCTTTTTCTCCCTTGAACCTTGTTTTGTCTGCAGTGTATTGGGCGTACTACTTTATTTATTTGACAAACCTTTCATAATATCTTCCTCTCAAAGGTGACGACTTATGCACCCAGCAAAATTGCATATTTGCTTAGAAACATCAGCTAGAAGGATTAATAATGTATGAGCTATCCGTTAAGTATTAATTAATCTCTCTTTCGGACTCTTTTTAATTTCTTATATTGCTTTTCGATTATACAAGCCAAGAACCATTTCTCTTTAAGAAACATGATTGAGTATTTGATGGCTTTCCATCTTCATTTGTACTGCATTCTCCCTAGCAGTTTACTAAAGCATAAGTGATTTGTTTGCACTCAACGGTCTCATTTTACTTCATTATTCATTTTGTTGATGGCCGCTATTTCAAATCTGTAATATGTAATTTATTTTGCAGTCATTATTTTAAAACTCAGGTTTATTATTTCACTGGGGAATTTACTAGCATACAATATAATTTTTATGTATTTACATCTGTCATTTAAGTTTTGATCTTTACTTTTATTACATTTAAATCTTTAACAAGACATCAAATACCTTACTAATTCTGAACTCTCATACCCCCCTTAATCTGCAGTTTATATATCCCAAAATTGTTTTCCCTTGAAACTAAGTTATAAAACTATCGCCTGCTTCAATTTGATCTTATTTAAACTGTGCAGTGTTGTCCCAGACAGACCTTCGGCACGCATTTCTGATCTTCCAACAACAAGAAAAATTGGAGAAAAGAACAAGGTCATATTTGGAACTGGAGATCACTACCATGCTCCGACTTTAACGGCAAATTTAGGTTTTGTAAGGGCCATCTCCCAAACTAGCATGTCTTTGTTAACCATTGAACATAGGCCTCGTGCACTAACTGGTGATTAGCTTTTTTATTAACTGAATTGTACGTCATATGCAAGTCTGATCTGCATTAATATGTTGCTTATTTTGATTTTTATTTATTTATTTTTATTTTGATCTGAAATAGGACATGTTTAATATTTTAAAATAAAAAAAAAAATCTATTTTTATTTTGTTTGATGACGGCCATGATTTCATTTTTGCCTACAGGATTGGCTTANCTTTTTTATTAACTGAATTGTACGTCATATGCAAGTCTGATCTGCATTAATATGTTGCTTATTTTGATTTTTTTTTTTATTTTGATCTGAAATAAGACATGTTTAATAATTTAAAATAAAAAAAAAAAATCTATTTTTATTTTGTTTGATGACGGCATGATTTCATTTTTGCCTACAGGATTGGCTTAGCTTTGTATGTTTAGAGAGTCATGTGGGGCGGAGTTTGAAAGTTTATTTAGTGAAGGCATCAATACTAATTTCGATAATTAACCTTAACATTCTATAGACGGATGTGGGAATGGCATTGGTGGTTTTAAAATTGTGTTTGGATATTAAAATAAAAATGCTCTTAAATTTTATTCCCAATTATTTATGATGACATCCACTAAATAGCTCGAAATGTGTATTTTATATGACATCCACTAAAATTCTAAAGGCTCTATTTTCTTGGTTTTGCTGGTCGGCCGTCTTGAGCTAGCAGTCGACTGCAAATCTNCTTAAATTTTATTCCCAATTATTTATGATGACATCCACTAAATAGCTCGAAATGTGTATTTTATATGACATCTACTAAAATTCTAAAGGCTCCATTTTCTTGGTTTTGCTGGTCGGCCGTCTTGAGCTAGCAGTCGACTGCAAATCCCTGGATGAGGAGCTCTTGCCTGTGGGATGAGGCTTATCAGGCAGTGGGTGAATCTCGGTAATTTGATAGTTAGCTCATGCCTTGATGAGGAGACTCCTTTTGAATGTTCTTGGAGTATGTCACTGTCAATCTCTAACCCTCTAATGAAAGGGCACGGGAGCTTCCGTCAGGTGGTTGTCGATGTTAAACTTTTCCCTTGAATTTGTTTATGGTGAGAGACAGGTCAATTCCTCTGCTCGGCTTGATTGTCCTTGGTCATCTGTTTGATGACCTTCATTTGGTCGAACTCTAGCCCTAGTTCGGAAGGGTTGCACCCAATCAATTTAATCTTTTGATCTTCTG
>JXCR01142777.1:75363-91332 GCA_002079205.1 Phalaenopsis hybrid cultivar | reverse complement strand
GAATTGAACATAAACAAACTGTAGAAAGTGAAACATAAAATATTGTAGAGCGACAAGAGTTTTTGAAATGCACAATTAAAACAGTAGCATTGCAGTGAAAAAACTCGTGCGGATTAGCTCTACGATAAAAAAAAGGTCAAATAAATGGCTCCAATTAGTACTAAATGTTACAATCGACTGAAGCAAGATAAAGCAGTGCATAATGTTAGAACCCAAGATGGTCAGTGAACTCACACTACCTAGGCAAGTGTACTTCAAAGAGAGAGAGAGAGAGAGGCTATAACTTAAAAGGGTGCCTATTACGCTGTATAAGTAGTTATATTTATGTTTCATATAAAAAAAGTACAATAGTCATGTAGCATGATCTATAACTTAACAGGGTGCCTAGCCAGTGAACTTGTCTCCTATATTGAAGTATGTAAGCTAGTTTGAGTCCAACTAATGATCTCTCATTCATCATTAGGTTGACTAGTAGCTATTCATCACTTGAGTGGATGAAGTCATCTGTACGACAGGTATGGAGATTTTACCAAGTTGACTTGGTCAAATCATCATCTAGGAAGAATTGACTGCGAAATATGCTAATTCGAATTTGGTCTTCCATATATTTGGCATGAATAATATAATGAATTCTACCATAAGGTTATTTGGCTATAAATATTTAGTTCTCAAATTCTCTGATACATTAATGATTTAGTGTGAAAAGAATAAAAGACTTAAATGTACTAAATGATTATGCAATGAGCCTTTAAATGTACTATTTTTTATTGATGCAAAGTTATTTTATCCACATAAGCCTTGATTCAAACATTTGTTCTTGCTTCCTCCTACTCAACTTTCTTACGACTTCTTCCCTAGAAGTATGCAGTTCCCAAGAATATGATAAACATTCCAAAGGAGGATACTATTGCTAAATTGTTTGGCAAGCATAAGCGAGAGGATAGTTCTTCTGAAAAGAAAAGGTAAAGAACAAAAAAGGAATAAGAGCTGAAGGCTGAAGTTCATGATTTCACAACTTCTTTAGCGCTCCCTATAACCCCTTTACTCCCTCAAATTGATTTTCAATAAATATAAAGGGTTGAGTGCTATTTATCTTCAAACAAAAGTTTACTCTAAGAAAGTAGAAAAATCTTAAGATATATATATATAGATATATATATATAGAGAGAGAGAGAGAGAGCGAGCCATATTATAATAATATTATGAAATAGACTAAAAAAAAATTTCTAATAGTGTTCACTATGAGTTAACATCATGGANATGCCACCAACACAACCCCCGCCATCACCAACACACACACATTCACATGCCACAAACAAGCACATCACACACGGACACTCCCACACACCCACACACATGTCACCACCAACTCGCAGACCCAAGCCCGTGCACAACACGNCACATGCCACAAACAAGCACATCACACACAGACACTCCCACACACCCACACACATGTCACCACCAACCCGCAGACCTAAGCCTGTGCACAACACACACCCAAGGCCACCAACAAAGACATCACACACAGCCTCTAACACATCCTCCAGCCAAATCAAATGTATCATCAGAGCAACCCTAAACAGCCTTTCGAAAAGGAGAATTGTGCAAAGCCTCATTCACCCAATTAACCTCAAAATTATTCCAAAATCACAAAATATCCCAACATAATCCACAAAGAATATAGAAAACACTGCATTATAGATAACCCATTACAACCAAAAAATTCCTAAAGAAAAACCCTTTGCAACTAAAAAATTCCATAACGAAGCAGGGAGATCATCCATTGCAACCAAAAAGTCCCACAAAAAATATAGAAAACATAGCATTATAGATGTTCCAATCAGAAGTGAACCAACTCAACAACAAGCAATCCAACTGGAGGCGAGGGATGTTACTTACGGCAAGAGTGTAATGATCAACATACGAGCGAGAGGCGAGGGATGATACTGTGATCGATCGGCCTAGGGTAAGAGAGATCGAGTGAGGGAGGATACATNAGATCATCCATTGCAACCAAAAAGTCCCACAAAAAATATAGAAAACATAGCATTATAGATGTTCCAATCAGATGTGAACCAACTCAACAACAAGCAATCCAACTGGAGGCGAGGGATGTTACTTAGGGCAAGAGAGTAATGATCAACATACGAGCGAGAGGCGAGGGATGATACTGTGATCGATCGGCCTAGGGTAAGAGAGATCGAGTGAGGGAAGATACAGGCAGTAGAAGTGCGCGGGAGGAAGTAACCTGTCGATCGAGGATTCAAGTCCAGGGTTCCAGGGTCAATCCTGCGGCTCCGTCTATTAAGGAAACAAAAACAGTTTTTCTCAATAAGCTTCCTGAATCACGAACCAAACGGCGTGGCAGCGTTTTCAAAACGCCGCCCGCGCCTATAAGTTGCCCTAAACAATCCCTAAGTAGGGTGGAAAAACACATTGCTTACATCCATAAGCCATTTATGGCAAGATAAACTTTGATTTGGTCAAAACAATCACATGGTCAATGACCTATATTATATGCCTTCAACATGATCATCTTCTTTTAACATATTGGTTATTAGGATGAAAATAGTTCATAGCCAACCCATACACATCCATCTTCTTTCCCTTAATGTTTTTATCAATAATCTTCACATAAGCATCANGTCAAAACAATCACATGGTCAATGACCTATATTATATGCCTTCAACATGATCATCTTCTTTTAACATATTGGCTGTTAGGATGAAAATAGTTCATAGCCAACCCATAGACATCCTTCTTCTTTCCCTTAATGCTTTTATCAATAATCTTCACATAAGCATCTTCTACACTAATGGCAATCTCGCCTAACCACGAATTTATTTTTTGAACCATCTAAACATCCTTCTTCTTGACTTTAATGTTTTGTTCAGCAATCCTCATGTAAGTTCTTCTACATCAATAAAAATTTGCTAACCACGAGATTATTTTTTGAATCAAGAAACATGCTTTTTTTAATAAAATGATTTTGATACTAGTGATGCTAGACCCATAATAAAAGGCTACTTTGGGGAATTAAGTTAGCTGATCAATATGGCCAACACGTTGAATATTAGTGGTTTGCGAACATTGAGCTTTTTTTGGCATTCATACTTGATTTAATGACAACATTGATTTTGTAAAATTATGATATAGAAATATCTTGTTCTTGAACTCATAGACTAAAAGAAGTTCAAAGGCCACTAAATGGAGACATGCAACATACACAAGCCACATGTCCTCAATTTAATGTGTGTTTGAGATAATAAATTTATAAGTTCACTTTATAGATGACTTCCACATATCTATTTATTTTAAATTTATTGTTATTTTCTTTATTACTATTTTTTATGTGAATGAGCTATTTACTACAAGATTAACCAGATTGTGATAGTTTACAAAAATTTTCATTAGACNCATACTTGATTTAATGACAACATTGATTTTGTAAAATTATGATATAGAAATATCTTGTTCTTGAACTCATAGGCTAAAAGAAGTTTAAAGGCCATTAAATGGAGACATGCAACATGCACAAGCCACATGTCCTCAATTTAATGTGTGTTTGAGATAATAAATTTATAAGTTCACTTCATAGATGACTTCCACACATCTATTTATTATAAATTTATTGTTATTTTTCTTTATTACTATTTTTAATGTGAATGAGCTATTTACTACAAGATTAACCAGATTGTGATAGTTTACAAAAAATTTCATTAGATNAACTATAATAATGAATGGTCCCTGTATAATTTTCTATATATCAATGCTTGTCAGAGTCAATGACCATGTTATTTTGAAGCTGACCAGGAAAATAAATAGAGAGGTCCTATGATACAGTTAAGAAGAAGACAAGCAGAGAAATGGGCTCAAATTTTCAGAAAAATGGCTTCTTGTAGCTGGAATTCTGCTTCGATTATTGCCATATCCCTTTGTCTTCTCCTTCTCACTTCTATGAGTTGTGCTTTCTGTTCTGCTGAGGTGAATACGACAACACTTCAGCTCAGGAAGTATAGGAAGATAAAAGCTCATCTAAGAAGGCTTAATAAGCCTTCAGTGAAAACAATTCAGGTATTATACTCTCTGAAGCCAAATTCATCTTTTTTTTCAAAAGTCTGAGTTTTGATGTTAATTTTCAGAGTCCTGATGGTGATATTATAGACTGTGTGCCGACAAATTTACAGCCTGCTTTTGATAATCCTCTCCTCAAAGGACAGAAGCCATTGGTAAAATTGNAGCCAAATTCATCTTCTTTTTCAAAAGACTGAGTTTTGATGTTAATTTTCAGAGTCCTGATGGTGATATTATCGACTGTGTGCCGACAAATTTACAGCCTGCTTTTGATCATCCTCTCCTCAAAGGACAGAAGCCATTGGTAAAATTGTTTTTTCATCCAAAATATTGAATTTTTATGCATGAATTAGAGGAATTGAGAGATTTGTGTATGTAGGATTCGCCTGAAAGGCCCNAGCCAAATTCATCTTCTTTTTCAAAAGACTGAGTTTTGATGTTAATTTTCAGAGTCCTGATGGTGATATTATAGACTGTGTGCCAACAAATTTACAGCCTGCTTTTGATCATCCTCTCCTCAAAGGACAGAAGCCATTGGTAAAAATGTTTTTTTCATCCAAAAGATTGAATTTTTATGCATGAAGTAGAGGAATTGAGAGATTTGTGTATGTAGGATTCGCCTGAAAGGCCGAGAGATAATTCCAGGGACACAAATTTGATGGAAGAGAGGTTCCAGTTATGGAGGAATGCAGGGGAGTTCTGCCCGGAAGAAACTGTTCCGATTCGAAGAACCAGGGAAGAAGATTTATTGAGAGCAAGTTCTGTTCGCTGGTTTGGGAAGAAGACTGTTTCAAGATTCAGGAGAGATTCAGATAGCAGTGGCCATGAGGTTTTTATATTAAACTATAAGAAATTGAGTCTTATAACTAGTTTTAATCTGATTATATATATAAATGTTGAATCGTACGCGTACTCAGATCAGTTGGTCAGGCATTTGCTTGTCAGTTGTAAGTCCGCTCTGATCAGGGGTTTGATTCTCCCGAGTGTAGGATGTGGTACTATTGGCATGAGGGGGAATATGAACAAGGCATAAATTTTGTTCATAACTTTGAAGAGCATGCTTTGGTGCAATCAGAAGTTCTATTTTATAACTAAGATTTTTAGTGATGAACTTTCTAATAATCATATTTGTTTTATTAATTTAGATTATAAATAATAATATTAAATGAAGCAATTAATTTCTTAAAGTTTGCTTCCATAATAAGATGAGGACCACTTCCTGCAACTCTCACAGATAATTCTGCCTGAGCTATCTGAAATCATAGGACCAGCCACTCACTTTATAATTCAATTACACCATTTTCTTGTTTGGTATAACTGCAAAAAGTATGGCCAATCAAACAATTCTGAAGTTCACTTCAACCTAGAAATTCTGAGTTTCTTTATTGAAATGAAAAAGTTGTGAGTTTTCTGAACATCTTCAATACTGCAGCATGCGGTTGGATATGTATCTGGAGAGGAGTACTATGGAGCAAAAGCCAGCTTAAATGTATGGACTCCTACGGTTAAAAGCTCATTGGAATTCAGCTTATCACAAATCTGGGTTATCTCCGGATCATTCGGAGAAGATCTCAACACCATTGAAGCAGGATGGCAGGTTCAAGAAAATCAAAATTGCATAAATATCCTGCTTATAAATTTTCTTTTCTGAAAAACAAAAATCATAATTACAGTACAAGAATAATGGCAAAAATTTGTTTCAGGTCAGCCCAGAATTATATGGAGATAGTTATCCGAGGTTCTTTACTTACTGGACAGTAAGTATGAAATCAGAAATATAAATTGATAAATTATGGATATTGATGTAAATTTATGTATGTTAATGTAGTGTTTGATAAATGTTTAGACGGATGCATATCAAGCTACAGGATGCTACAATCTCTTGTGCTCGGGCTTCATCCAGACTAATAATAGGATAGCAATTGGAGCTGCCATTCAGCCTGCCTCAACTTATGGTGGGGATCAATTTGACATTAGCATTCTCATTTGGAAGGTAATTAACATTATTTATGACTATGATTTTCTTACCTGATTTTGCCATAAATTTTAGGGAAATTTANATACTAGTAGTATGTGAAGATGTTTCATATATATATATATATATATATATATATAGAGAGAGAGAGAGAGAGTATGATATGCCCAGAATTCACTGTCGAGAGAAAAAACCGGGAGAGGTCCATTTATTGTATTGTTGTCTCCTCCTTGTAGAGACGTATTTTGTACAATTACAAAAAGAAGTTAACAGTTATGGAAACTGCTCTTAATTCATTTGATGTTTGAATCAATCGTATAAAATTCATACCATATTTGTATTACAATTTAAATTATAATATGAAGAAAATTGTCTCGTCGATTTGCATGAATTCCGTCAATCGAGGCGACCGGTGGAGTGGTGATTTTCTCTTGTGTAGGTCGATCGAGGCATCCGGCTGAGTGGCGATCTCATCCGCCTCGGTAAAAGTGGGGCATATTGGTCACGATCAAAGGTTCCCACCTGCGCTGTGGTCAGTCGGAACTACAGGTGTGGTCTGTCATTCGAATTTTTCACCATAGTTGTGTCGTTTGATTCTTGATCATGAAGTTGGTTGAATAACGATAGGATGCCTTGAACGTATGATCATCGTCTAGGCCGTTCAAATGCTTTAAGATCCATGCTGATATCTTTGGTGTATACATATTAGTTCCCCAAGTTTTCCTACTCTTTGAAAGTAAAAGTTACGATAAAAACAGGAAAATTATTAGCATTCGTTGGTACTAAATTTGAGAAAATTGATTTAATAATTATCCTTCCCTTAGATTTTGTGCCCAGCATGCTCTATAAATTGGGTCACATGCTTGACATTGCATTTGTTGTTGTTATTCTTCTTTGTATAACTAAATTGCATCATGTCGGACGATTTGAGAGAGCTTTTCGTGGACCCCAAGAAAAGCTCAATTATCCATCCTTCTTAGATGGTAAACTGAGAATTGAAATTGTAGACTGATACAATAATATATTGTTTTAAGTACATGTTTTATGCTTATTTTTTATGATATTGCACTTCAAAGAAGAGTATTTTCATGTTTTTGTTACAGGTATATCATTTTTAGGCATTTAGAGCAAAAATGACAAAAAGGACAAAATTTAGAGCAAAAACTGTGAATTTTGGGATTCTGACGCATGATGCGCGGTTTGACAGAGAACTGACACATGATGCGCTAGAGACGACTTTTTGCAAATTAAGGCGATTCAAGATGAATTTTGGGCGAATTTTCAAAGGGATACTTGTTCTACAAATTTATTGGAGTAATTCAATGCATCTAGACACTTTGAAAGGTTCTTTTATGAAAGGATATGTCTCTTGGAGTAAATGACATCTTTTAAATTCAAAAGAATTGACTTTTGGAATAAAATTTTACAGAAAATTTGAAATTCTTTTAAAAAGAGGCAGCTCAAAAATAAAAGAGAAGACTTCAAAATAGAGTAGAGAGGGAAGAGAAAGGGAGAGAGAGAGAGAAAGTTGGCGTGAGAGACAAGAGGAGATTTTCTTCTAGGGTTATAAGAGGAGAGGGAAGGTGAGAGATTATTTCTTCATTGCACTTCCAAGAGAGAATTGAATGGGATTGTAAAGAGAGAAAGACTTAGAGAGAACTTTTAGGAATTTGCTTGGGAATGATTGTGAGATAAGTTATGTTTTTCATTTCTGTTTTTTGTAAACTTATTTTTATATATGAAATTAATGTTTTGTCGTATCTTTCTCCTGAATTTTGAGTAATCTTCTTTATCATTCTCCCTACTTTGAGATATGATTTTGTGAAGAATATATTTTGTTTTCTATTGTTTTAAATGTTAATAATTTGTGATGATTTGAACTCCGATCTTCATTTACTTTTCCATATGACCAATTGAAATGTTAAAACTTATTGACAAATATATGTTCTGAAAAGGGATATGATTTCTACAACATAGGGAGAGTCACATTTGATCTCATGAGAGAGTATATCATTCATGAGATTGAGTGCAAATAAATAGGGAAATATACTTTGTTGGATGCAGAATTGAAGTTTTTCAGGTGACATATTAAAATCTCAATTTGGACCAGTTGATTAGAAACTAATGTGAGATTGTTAGCCCTAAGGTGAGGGAATAGTAGGAGCTCTAGAGTGTCAGTCGATATCCTCCCAGCCTAACCACGAAATTGGAGATGGAGACAATCTCTCCCGCATGCAATCATCTTGACAATCTCTACTCACATTCACCCTTCAAAAAAAAAAGTTAGCAATTTTATAAAAAAATTTTTCTAACCCCATACTCCACAGGGCAACCTCTCTAATCACTAGAAAATTGTTAGAAATTTTCCCTAAAATGTTACTTATCATTCTTCTTCCGTGTAAATGAACTCAGTACAATTTTGCACTCACGTGACTATTGACAAGTTCAATTGCTTTGGCAAGCATCTTCAACTATCAGAGATCATTCATGAAGCTCCTAAGCTGGAGTTGTCTAAGCGATAGCCAACTCCAAGTCTTTCACCTCTAAAACCTCCTTTTGGAAGTGAGTAATAAAATTATTAGTCTCACTGAGTCCTTGTCGCATTCACATTAAAGCCAAANCGATAGCCAACTCCAAGTCTTTCACCTCTAAAACCTCCTTTTGGAAGTGAGTAATAAAATTATTAGTCTCACCGAGTCCTTGTCGCATTCACATTATAGCCAATGAATTCTACGACAGTTTCGAGGCACTGGCAAATAGGTCACAAATATTCTTTTAAATTTAATAAATGAGATAATCACTCCTAGTGAGAAGCGAGTGAACAACAAAAGAACGGACTTTTTAAGTTTGCTCTCTTTCAAACTTTTAATATTGAACACCTAGTAACAAGTACCTATTTTTCACTTGATTGTACTAAGTCGTTCGTATGGTGGGTATAGTCGTTGTACTGATTTGACTTGGTCAAGNTCTCTTTCAAACTTTTAATATTGAACACCTAGTAACAAGTACCTATTTTTCACTTGATTGTACTAAGTCGTTAGTATGGTGGGTATAGTGGTTGTACTGCTTTGACTTGGTCAAACCATTAGCCAACTTGAATTGACTTATAAAATATGCTAATTTGAATTCAGTCCTCCATATATGTGGCATGAATACTATCTTGAATTCTAACATTAGGGCATTATGCAATACACCTAAATTTTATTTGTATCAAAAGAGGCTCATTGAGATTGATACATAAAAAGTATATTTACAATTAAAATGCAGGAAATAGAAGGGGATATTTATCTTTATTTCAGCATACACCTTTATCATTTTATTTTAGTAAGCAAGAAAGGCTTGCTTTTGCATTCTAGTTTATGTTTAAACAAACAAGAAAAGGATAAAAATTTGGTTGTCTCACTATTCATACATCCAAGTGAATCCCACATTTGTTATACAAATAGATCCACCATACCAGAATCAATGATGCAATGGAAACCATTAATCCTGAATCTTAAAAATAATTATTATCATTTTCCATTCTGCTAAAATTACCAAAGTATATATCCAGTTCATAATTCACTTATTTAGGTCTCAAGTCTCAGACTTTTTTTTTTTCCTTAAATTGCATTAACTTTTATCAGACAACTTTCATTTTAACCAATAGAAACTACATTGCCCTTAAGTACAAAAACCATGATAAAAATCAAAAATATCAATTTGACCGCTATATACAACAGAACAAGCTAGCGCCATCATTAGTTCTTCCGGGACAACATAATTACTTCCCTGCCTAGCAGAAATTGTAATTCTTTTGATATAAAATTTCAGGAGAAGTAAAATTTACCTTCCTAGGAAGATAAGACCGTTCAACATGAAGCACTGCCCGGTTCGGATTGCGAGGGCCTTCGAACTGAATCAATTAGAGAGAAATATTAAAAACTGATGGGCACAGAAGGGACGTCGATGGTATAATCGCTGAAATATTTAGAATCAATTAGTTGAAAAAAAAAACGAGAACAGGCCTGAAGCAGAAGATGAAGACACGGTGGAGGGAGCAAGCTTCCCTGAAGCCGGCGAGCCAGAGGATCGCCGACCGTCTCGCGTTCAGCGAGAAGGCATCCATCCGAGAGAAGCGGAAGCCAGAAAAGAAATTTCGGAAATCGCTCCGCTCCTGCAGTTTGCTCTCCGACTTGATCTTGAAACAAAAACTAGGAACATTTGCTTCTAAGCTAAAGCGAAGGAATCAAAAGCACCAGAAATCCGGCCATCTCTATTGTTTTTCCGCGAAAATATAATTATTTTCCTTCCCAAGATTTTATTTCTTCTCAAAATGATTCTTTTTTATTTATTTCTATTTTAAAACTCATATTCGATTTCTATTATGGTAGCTTTAACTTTGATTGTTCGTTAATTTCAATTTTAAAATTAGATTTTTATTTATTTCGCCATTATTTTTTTTAAGTAAGGTTATTGTGATATTTGAGTGTTATTGAGGTGGTACACCAATACCGCATATCTGCATCTATCACTTCCGCACATAATATTTTCTTCGTAACAGGGTGAGCATTCGGTTGGTGCGAATTTATAATTTGTAAATTGGGCAAATTGTTCAAATCCATTACAATTGAAATTCAAAATCCTAAAAATTGAATTAATTAAAATTTTAATAAAATCGTACGGATTAAATTAAAGAGTTGAACCCAAAAGTGTCTGTGAAATCAAGCCTGCTCAAGACTGCGTGAGATTGAGAGAAGATGAAAGACAAAGAGGAGGTAAACAGTGAATATAGTGTCTAACATTTTTTTAAAAGCAAAATAGAGTTATATTTTTTTTATTACATAAGAAAAAATATACAAGGCCGGGAAAGAGATCCCAACACACACACCCTACAAATATACAAAGAAAGTAAAAAGGACCTCTCTCTAAAAAAGAAAAATACAACTCACCCACACCAAAACACAACAAGACTCAACACACAAAATACCAGACAATCAAAGCCAAAAAAAAAACGAATCAAAGAAAAACAAAAAATAGAAAACAACATAACTAAGAGCAACCAAATAGCCACCAAACTATTCAACATCCTTTAAGGCTAAAAGCATCAGAGTATAAGGAATAATCTTTGAGACTGTAGCACCCCGCATCTTCAAACCCCATTTAGTCGCCCAGTGAGCAGCCTTATTGCCTTCTCGCTTGGTATGAGACCAAAGAATAGATAAGTTCTTGGAAAGAGCAAAAATCTTTTTCATCTGAATATTAATACTCCAATGATAATCTTACTACGATTGACAAAAATTCCAAAGAATCAAAGAATCAGTTTCCATAACAATAAAATTTCAACCATAATTGATAGTAATTTGCAGACCATAGAGAAAAGCATCAGCTTCAGCCAAAGGGGAATCAGAAAATGCACCTGCTTAGAACCAATAAAGAATAAAACCTAAATGTTCTCGACAAACTCCTCCTACACAAGTAGATAAGGGATTCCAACAACCATCAACGTTAATCTTAATAAATGACATCCACGATTTATGTCATTTAAAATTATCATTAAATTTAATATGCACATAACTAGGAATATCCAGAAGATGTCTCAAATATTTCATATTTTCAAAAAGTCTAGTGTTATTGGGAAAAAACTTTAATCCTTTATATAAATAATTCAACACCAAACTAACAGTTCTATGCACCTTTGGAACAATATTTTTGAATTTACAATCATTTCTAGCAATCTATATAAACCAACTTATAATAGCAGGTATAGCCGGAAAAATACATTTACCGAGCAGCTTCCAAGTATAGAAAATCTCAGAAATGCTATTATATTATATCAGATTTCTGTTAAATCTATTTAGCCGCAACTGCTGTATAATATCATTCCAAACATCAATAGTAAAATGACATTTAAGAAAAAGATGTTCAATTGATTCCACATTATCATGACACAAAACACAACAAGAAGGCAATCTTAAACCTTTCATTTTAAGAATATCATCACTATTAATGATATTATGAAAAACTCTCCAAATAAAAAGAAGATGGAATGTTTAATTCAAATGTTCCAATTCCATTTAAGATTTAAACATTACAAAAATTGAAAGGAGTTAGCAAAACATTTAGCATAAGAATCACCCAATTTGTCTTTAATTTTAGGCACATGAGGCTTAGTAATATCAATAGGAATAGAAGCAATAAAATTAGCATCATCATAATTAACCTTTTGCAAAAGTTTTCTAAAACACCACTGATTTTCAAACCAAAGGTCATTAATCTTGATATTAATATTCTCAGGGCCACCGTAAAAGTCAGCAAAAGCATCTTTTCCCAACCAATCATCATACCAGAATGAGCAATCACTTTTACCAATGTCCCAACAAATCATATCTTCAATATTTCTAGCAACCTTGAGCATTTTACGCCAAATAAAAGAATCACTTTTGTTATAGGTAATAGTCATAGGATTCTTGTTAAAGCAATACTTAGCATGCATCAAAGAAGCCCAAATGGAATTATTCTAACGAAAGCGATACCATAATTTCATATAATTGATTTTAATAGAATCATTTAAGCTTCTAAAGCCAAGTCCTCCATTTTCTGTAGGTTTATAAAGCTTGTTTCAGCTTTTCCAGTGAAATCTAGAATGACCTTTACCTTCCTACAGAAACTTATTAAAAGGATTTGTTTTTTTTGTTCTTTTTAGATCTCAGAGTCGCCAGCTTATCTAATTATGTGCCATCATAAAATTTTTCTATTCGAATAAGTCTTCCTCCCGAATCAAATGAATGACTCGAAGAGAAGAGAAATCGAATAACAAAATAACGTACGACAATAAATAGACAAACAAATCAAAAAGATTAGAGACGGAAGACTTATATAGGGGTAATCCTCGTGTGATGGGTCAAGAGTAAACATCCAAACAAAATTGGATCGAAGTACCCCGAAAAATAACATCCATGAGCAGAATCTCTAAATAAGCCACCCATAACCAGAGAACCAAAAAGAACATTTTTTTGTTCTGGGGTCAAAAATCTCCCAGAGAAACGTATTTCTACTGGTTAATTACATCTTGGAGAATACCCAAGAAGACTCTCGATGAAAGGACTTTCGCTTTATTATCATGATTTTGGGGCATAGGTCATCAAAAAGTGATTATTTCGTACAGAACGGTCCTAATGCTTTGAAGCTCATGCAAAGCTATCTGACAGAGAGTAAATCTCCCACACCCAAATGGATAACGACTCCTCAGCACACGGTACCTACAAAATAATCATAAATCACTTGACGGGGTATCCCGATACGTTACAGCACATCCGAGTTGTAAGGGCATAGGACAAATCGTCGTATCCCAAATGGGCGGCAGCTTATCGGCATCGGGTTGTCAAAGTGATCAACGAAGTCAAAAGAGTAGAGAAGGCTCAACAGGGGTAGTCAAAGGTAGGGAGAAGTAGTCCTAAGAGGTAGAGTTAGCCAGGTTGGGGTACCACGGACCCGTCATCCCAAGCCACTAGGACCTTAAGTCTATCTGGTCGTGAAAGTAGTCGACCCAACACAACTAGAGATCCTCGGTCAGTGATAAGTGAATCGCATCATCCGTGGGGACCTCGGTAGCCCTAAGGTCGAAAGAAAGAAACTCTATCCTATCACTAGAAGCTAGAGCTCCGAGAGGTGGGACTTATACCTGCTGAAATGGCCAAGAAGCCTCAAGAAAGAAGGAAAAGGGGGGTTCAACTACAAAGCTAGAAACACTCAAACAAGAGGACTTATATCCTGCTGGATCGGGCTGCCTCCTAGCACTTTAAGCGTGCTAGATAACCACCTAAACATGATTATGTTGGGCTAGACAGATTGGAAAAGCACGAAGGCCACTCCTCAGGACATGCAAATACGTGCTAGATAACCACCCAAGAAGACTCTCGATGAAAGGACTTTCGCTTTATATTGTTTTTTCTATGCAAATACGATGCATATCCCTAAGCGTGGATGCCTTATTAAGTATGATTAGGTTATAGTCATGCATGCAAATCATTTTTAAAACCGGCCCCAAGGCCATGCAAAAGGTAAAAATTTATTTAAGAAAATCTTGAAAGGTTTAACCCTAAAAATTTTGATTATCTTAATTTTTATTATTAGGATTTTTAGGTAAAAAGAATTAGAACGTGAGGTCCAGATACGTAGAAAAAAACAATATAAAGCGCTCCAACATACAAAGACACACGAGAAGAGAAAGAAAGAAAAGCACCCCAAAAAAATATATAAAAAGGCCAATTGCCGCTGGACCGACAACATAATCCAGGAAAAGCAGTAAAAGCAACCGGACTTCGCATATACATGCCCGGTCATAAGTCTATACAAAAATGTAAAATTCGAACTTAAGGTACGGGACACGAGCTGCTGCTCCTGGTCCTCGTCACATGGTTCGGTGCGCCATCCGCCTTGAAACCCATGCCCGTACCTTATTTCTGATACAAACTCTCCTAGGACTCTATCAAATACGATTGAAATAGGAAATAAAGACTCTACCTGCATAAAACAAGCGTTAGCTGGCATGCCATGCATCATAAAAATAATAAGTCGTGCCTTATAATTGGGGGAGCTAAAGAGCACCTGCAAGCAAAGGGCTAGAAATCATTACATGCTACCCCGTAATAATACATGTGTGAGTGTGTATAAATAAGCACAACACTTGCAGAAGATCACCCTAATATACTATCACACACAAGAAGCATGCAAGCATACCGAAAAAGGCGAGAAAGTGACACTTGACTAGCGCAAGACAACACAACACATAAAAATAGCCAGAGGTGTCGAAAATACTACCTAGCATCCTAAACCCTAGTCTAGCACACCATCTAACAACAAGTGCATCAACCTAACATCTAAGTGTGGGATAAGTCTGCGCATGGTATGACTTTGACGGGGTCGTCATGTCGGCCCCCTCCTAAAAATCCCAAAGGTCTAAAGGGTGTCACGAAGAGAGGTGACACAAGTTATATCCAATAGATCCTTAGCACAATCATACTTGTGTCGATCACGATGACTTAACTCACATTGCTCATCGGCATCGACCCGACAAGCAATGTTCGTTAAGGCATCACGACCAACACGGGATTCACTCTCCTAACGGGTCTGGCTCGCTATCCATATGAACATGCAAATGCAAATGATTGGTCAAAACACAAGTGATGAGTATATCATGGAGCAGGGACTCAAAGGAAGGTGGGCATACCATAGTGGTAGCGACTTCAAGAGGATGGGTATGCCGTGATAGCAGCGACCCAACAGAATGGGCATACCAGAGTGGCAATGGCCCGCATAGGATGGACATGCCATGATGGCAGCGGCCCTAGGTGGTTTGCCAATAAGGCAGTGACTTGTAAAGGGTGGGCACGCCGTGACGGTAGAAGCCCGAAGAGAATGTGCAACTTAAGTATATGACAAAAATCATGCAAACAGACAAATGCAAGACAGGATGCAGTGATGTTATTAATTGGTCAACCGGGTCAAGGCATCTGGTCGAACTAGAGCATCATGTCAACCAGAGCGAAGTGAAAAGCTTGTCGGGCAGTGGCGGTCGGTTGAGGTAAAGTGAATAGCTCGTCGGGCCGAGGCAGCAGGACGGAGCTAAGTGAAAAGCTCGTCTGGCCGGGGAGGCCGGACGAGGTGAAGTGAAAAGCTCGTCGGGCTATGGCGACCCTTCGAGGTGAAGTGAGTAGCTCGTCGGGCCAGGGTGGTCGGTTGAGGTGAAGTGAATAGCTTGTTGGGCCGAGGCGGCCGAACGGAGCGAAGTGAAAAGCTCGCCGGGGCGGAGCGGCTGGACGAGGTGAAGTGAAAAGCTTGTCGGGCCGAGGCGGCCGGACGGAGCAAAGTGAATAGCTCGCCGGGTCGAGGGGGCCGACGGAGCGAAGTGAGAAGCTCGCCGGGCCGGGGCGACCGG
>JXCR01142777.1:810-73269 GCA_002079205.1 Phalaenopsis hybrid cultivar | reverse complement strand
ATATATATATATATATATATATATATATATATAAGTGATGATGAGAGAGCTGCATGAGATAAAGGAAAGAGGGGCGTGCGCATATTTTTTTATTCTCTTTTATTATATTTATTATTATTATTTTTTTTTAATAGTTGTGATCTCATTAATATATGAGAGAGAGGAATCAGATCACATAAGGGGGGTGCTGCGCATGCTTTTTTGTTAATAGGATAGGATTTTTTTTTAATTTAATTATTTTATTATTATTATATATATTATAATAATGACGATAATAATAATATTATTATTATTGTTTGCATTTATCTGTACACTTCCTCGCAGCAAAATGAGGGTTTCGTTTCGGAAAACTCGACGTTCCAGATGCAATCGCCCAGTCCGTTTTATCATCCGAGGTCGTTTTGAACCACCTTTTTTGACTATTGGGCTAAAAAAAATGATAATCAACGTATTTCAAGCCTGCACGCGAAATCGTGGTGCAACAAGCATCCTCTCTAAGTGGAATCAACGTTCCAGACTCATTCGCATGATTTGTTTCGTCGTTCGAGCTCATCCAGACAACTTCGTTGACGATTGGGCCAATTCGAGTCAAATTCACGCCCCGCGTGATAACTATTATTCGTCGAACCAATCAAATTCGTCTGATGTGCCAAATGTCGACCGGTCTTCGCCTAAGCGAAAGCGAAAGCCTAGTAAACTGACCCCATCTACGTGCCCTTCGACATGTGTCGGTGGGTCTCTAGCGGATGTCTCGAGCTATGTGAAACACATATGCACGAAATATGACCTCGATATGCTCAAGGGGACATCTTACATCTGCGACATCAAAAACATAGATGCCAACAGGATTTTCAATCTTCTTAATAACATTCAAAGACATATTCATAATTTGAAGAGTATAAAGAGGTTGAGAAGTAAAAACACTTTTAAGAAGAGTCACCCTGCCACCAAAAGAAAGAAATTTATTTTCCAAGGATAATATCTTATTTTTAATTTTGTCAAACAAACTGAAAAATAAAGCACTCTTCTTCCTACCTTTATCCAAATGAAAACTCATAATCTAATTCCTTTTAGAAACATTAATATTTTTTGAACAGTAGAAAACACATTTAAAAATATTAAAGAATAAACTAGAAATAGTCTGGAAATTTAAAATCTCAGTCCAAATCCTTTTAATGGAAGTTTTATTAGCATTTGTAAAGAGAATCAAGTCATTAGCAAAACTCAAATGAGATATACTCAAATTGCCTTTATGCTTATAATTCAAACTAGGATAGGAAGTAAATAAATCATTCAAGCAACGAGATAAATAATCAAATGCAATAATGAATAGATAAGGCGACAGAGAATCTCCCTGTTTGATACCTTTAGATTCTTTGAAAAAGCCTTTCTTGGTCCCATTAATAAGAAGAGAGTAATAATTGTCATTGAGAATTCTATAAATAAGCATGCATAAAGCATTATTAAAACCAATAGCTTTAAGAATATCAATAATAAATTCCCATTTAATAGTGTCAAAAGTTTTTTTAATGTTCATTTTGAAGATAACATTGCCACCTCTGCTTTTCTTATCAATATCCAAGAGAAGTTTTTGGACAATAAGAGCATTATTACAAATATTACTACCTTTCATAAAAGAAGATTGATTCATGCTAATAATTTCATTAAGAATAGGTTGCAACATTTGAACCACAATTTTAGACATAACTTTAGACATAACTGTGTTCAAACTAATAGGTCTAAAAGCATCCCAATTATTTGCATCACGCACCTTAGGAATCAACACAACATTAGAGCTTTTAAACTGTTTCGGTAAATCTTTACCTCTAAAAAGTCTTGAATAGCTTCAACAACATCAGTATGAATGATGTCCCACCCATATTTATAGAACTCAGCGGTAAAACCATCCGGACCAACAGCTTTCCCCGTATCCATAAGATCAATACCAACAACTTTCCCCGTATCCATAAGATCAATACTATCTTGAATTTCTGCACTACTAGGTGTTCTAGTAAGCAAAACATTACTAATGTTAACATTTATATTATAAAGAGTTCTATTAATAGGGGTTAGAGGACTGCCATCACTTTAAAAAGCATTAGAAAAGTAATGAACACCATTACTAGCAATATCAATAAAATTATTGTAGGCAGTACCATCCATTCCAACAATCCTTGTAATCAAATTAACATTCTGATGATTCTTAATGCAAGCATGAAAGAAAGCAGTATTTTTGTCACCATTTAGAAAGTTAATCTTAGCAACTTTTTGAGCATAAAAAATTTCTTCCAGATTGATTGCTTCAGTTAACTACTTTTGCCCCTGAAATAAAACATGCCAATCAATAGTGTTATTAGCATAATTTGTTTCCAAACATTTTACTTTTTCCTCGAGAGTCTCAATGTTGCGTTGAAGATGGCCAAAAACATCCCAATTCCACTTCTTAAGAGGTTTGGCAAGATTTTTTTGAAGATTCCAAAGCCTATAGCCAGAAGTGGTAGAAACTTGAATCTTCCAATTGTCTTTAAGGAACTATCTCAAATTATCATGAAGTAACCATATATTAAAAATTCTGANCCAATTCCACTTCTTAAGAGGTTTGGCAAGATTTTTTTGAAGATTCCAAAGCCTATAGCCAGAAGTGCCAGAAACTTGAATCTTCCAATTATCTTTAAGGAACTATCTAAAATTATCATGAAGTAACCATATATTAAAAATTCTAAAATGGTATTGAGTAGCATGATTACTTTCCCTTATTTTTAAAAGAATAGGAGCATGATCAGAAGCATCAATCGCTAAATGAGAAACAATATGCATAAAAAGACTATTAATCCAATTAGAATTGACAAAATATCTATCAAGCCTTTTAAAAATCTTTCCTCTCTGCCAAGTAAAAGGGTTTCGTTGAAACCCAAGATCATAAATCCCCATATCCATCAAAGTAGTATTGAATTCATCAATACTCTTAAAGTTAGGAGTGATTCCTCCTTTCTTCTCAATTGCAGAAGAAATGATATTGAAATCACCTCCCATAAGCCAATCTTCATTTGAAGGATTAATAGATTTAATCAAATGCCAAAGTTCATCACGAGCTGGTTTGGTACAACCCGCATAAATGATTGTCAAAAGAAAAGAAGTTTGAGAAAAATGAATACAAAGATGTAAAAGTTGAGAATGATTGATAATAATATCAATCTTTAAAAAATCTTTTCATAAAAACCAAATTTTATTATTGATATTAGTAAAAGATTTGAAAGAACCAATTCTTTGTAAATAAAAATCATTATTCACAATAGCAACCATTGGCTCAAGAATGCCAAAAAAAAAAAATTATAAGCACGAATAAGATTATGAAGTCTATTAGAAGCACTAGACTTCTCAATGCCTCTAATGTTCCAAACAAGCGTGTTAAATTTTATCAAGAATAGCCTTTCCCTTATTCAATCTAGTAACAGTAGCCATTTCAGGCTTATCAATTTCTTTGCCTTGCAATTGCACATTCAAAGCCTCAGGATTAATATAACTCAATTCACGACACCCTTTAAATTTTCTCTTTTTTAGATGATCTTGGATCATCCAATCCTCCTCTAACTCTATCTGAGTAAGAGCAGGACCAATCTCATCAATTGAGCTAAGATGCATATTTCATTGTTTATCAACATTTAAAGCACCAGAATTTAAACTAATGCAACAATCTCTAAACTACTCATTAGAAAGTGACTTTCCAGTAACTTCATTACTGGTTGAAATTATAGTAGCAGAAGTAAGAGCTTTCTCAACCAATAAAGAATTATCAGGTTCTCTACTAACGAAATCAGAATTCATATCAGTAATAGAAAAATGTGTATTATCTAAAGATTGCACAGATTCAAATTCATCATTGTTAGAAACCTTGCTCAAATCTTGAGCCAACTCAAAAGTAATTAAATTTTCGATATTAGCACCATTATGCTTAATAAAATTACACTCACGACAATCATTCACCAGTATTAAAGAATGATCACAAACTTTAGAAACCAAATTATTCTTTTCCTTGGTGACTGCAAGATAATTATTATTGGAATAATGTAAGGAATCAGAAATAATAATCTTATTATTTTGAATATTTTAAGAAGATTTGGATGCATATGCAAACTATTAAAATTCTTTTCATTTTGATTTTTATATTTTTTCAATTTAGGATGAGCATTGTAACAGTGTCCATCTTAATAGAATCATGAAAAATAGAAGTTACATTGCATTCAACCAATATTCAAGCCATTGAGAGTCTGGACAAAGTGCTCATAGCCAAATCCATTTTTAATGGCTTACCAAAAATCCAACCCAATGAATAAAGAACTTTCGAATTAAAATAGTGAAGTTTCAATCCAGGAAATCGTATCCAAATAGTTACAGTAGGGGGTTCTTCCGTAGGATTGAAACCAGGAGTCCATTTGAGAATTTTCAGATAGTACCTCTCAATGATCAAAATCTTTTTAGCAAATAGAGAGGTATAATCCTCTTCTAATTGTAATTTGATCATAAGATTTTGACCATTAATCAACCCAAAATTCCAATGACCATGACGATGTAACTCAGAAAAGAATTTCTTAATAACCTCTATTTTAGGATGATCATAAGAAAATTTACCAATTAATGTAAATCTTAAAGGCTCAGTTAGAAGGACTGTATCTTCTTCAGAAAAAAGATGTGCAGGTTTACCATTCTTACGAGATGCCCTTTGAAGCAAACTCCCATTAGGATTTCGGTAATCTGACTAAGAAAATCCTCAGAGAAACACACCTCTCCTAAACCAAATTGTTTACCTGTAACCACATCCTTAAAGGATGCAGCTACCGAAGCCATGGAAGGAGCCAAATTGAGAAGATCCAGCCCAAAAACTTTGAGCAAATCAAAACCTACATACGACCTTGGTGAAAAAACAAAGACGCTCCAAGAAACCTCTAAAAAACCCACTGCAAGTCCAAATCCATAGAACTCCTTGAGCTCGTCCACCTTCCCCGCAGCCTCCTCCCTCTAAACGATCTTGAGGAAGTTGGATACAATTAAGAAATTGGCTTCGTATGGCACTTGCAGAAGAAGCGCACTGATCACAAAAGTGTCTAACATTTTTCTCATGAAAAGATCTCCTATTTATAAGTATTGGAAAATACTTGGAATACATAATTACGTATAAGTTCCCTTCATATACAAAGTTAAGGTCACTTTTCACAATATACAACAGACAATGATTAAAAATATATTTATAATGAATTTATTGGTCGGTCATGATGACTCTCAATCCTTGGCTCATGTTTGTTCGTTCCGTGATGGTGGGTTGAACCACAGGAGGATGACACAAGACTAATTGACTAAACCCATCCGCATATTTTTTTCATACTTCGGTCAACCTACTTTGTTTGGCTGAATGTAGAGATTTTCTTAGCTCAACCTGATGTGGAGTTGTCCTTCGTTCGACCAGGTGTTTATTGACTCTTCATGTAGCTGTGTGTTTCGATTGAATCACCGACTAAAGGGAATGACTCGTTAAGGCCTTGGGATACTTCTTCATTGACTTGACGCCAACTTTTAATCTGATAAACTAAATCAATTTTTCTATTGATCTCTATATAGTTTGATCATGGGTCTTACTTTGAGATTCATACAGTTTAGGATGCATATCTAGTTCCTCAGTTTTCTTGCTTTTTTAAAAGTGACAGGTGTGATAAAAACAAAAAAAAAATAAATGCAACACTAAATTCCNGGGGGGGGGGAGGGGGAGAAATTGAAGAACAAAGGGGAGAAGTAAACTAAGAAAAAGTTCTCAAGTTCTAACCTTCTTATTTCTACTTTTGAAACAACTATCGTTATCCAGTTGGTTTTGACCGACGAGTTAACTTTAATTGAGAGGAAAAAATTCCCTTCCAACAGGGGACCTAGGGGGAGGTATGTGTTTTAGTGTAATTGTATGGATTTGGTTAGGTTTGATTTGGTTTATTTTTGCTTTGAAATTCTGAACTTTGATTATGTGTATATTTTTATGTCTGCGTTTAGTGTTGTGGCTTGATTTCGATGCTGATTTATTATTAGTATGTTTAATATGTGTGAATTTGTGAAATGTGTTTGTAAAAAGTGTATTTTCATATATAAAAGACAGTTTGTTGTTGCTTGTGAAAATGATTGTTTGTAAAATGCATATTTATGAAATTAGATAAAAACTTGTGTTTAAAAATATTAAAAACTTTGGAGTAAATTGAAAGAAAATTGAAAATTTGAAAAATCAAACNTTTTGATGATGGTTTTCAAACTTCTAGTAGAAAAAAACTTGTACTTTGAGCATTCCCAAAAAATGTCATCATTCAGATGGTGGAGTATTTGATGACCAAGGGAAACATCTTGATGACAACAAGCCTGCCAAAAAGGGGTGAGTGAAATAATTTGCCTTTAAGAAGGGGCCTTTAGGATCACGTGAGGATGTGTGAGAATAAATCGTTCAACGATGTTCCTTTGGTTTGTCAGAAGTCAGACAAGGGTCTAACCACTTCTCCTGTCGAAGCATCGACCAAGCCTTCCAGTCAGGAAGATAGAGACACTTGACAAACTTCTAGGTGCATGCCACCTGAGAATAAGGGTGTAGTCGGTCCTTCTCAGATCAGAGTGATGAGGATTGTTGGTGCTCCACCTATGTCTAGTTAGAGTTTCCGTCTTTGCTCTGATCTGAGGTGGATGAACTCCTTGGTATGTGTAGTTTGATTACTTGACTATCGATTAGAGTAACTATGCACTTTGCCTTGCTTGGTCCTATTGTTCATGTAACTAACTTGATTCACATTTCTAACTTGCCAGAGAGCATTGGTGGTCGAGCCCGGACCCCCCAGAAGGCCACGGAGAACCTGTCAATGATTATGGAGAGGGATTCTACCAGCTTTGTGGTTCTTAGCTTGGATGAGAAGGAAAACTTCTTTGCCCACAAAGCTGACACTCAGAAGGAGGTTGGGGATATTAGAGAGGCAAACATAAAGGAGTTGAAGGTGCAGCATGACGCCCTCTCTGAGAAGTTATTAGATGAGTTTCTCAACTTTTGAGTTGAGGTAGTAGACTGTCAGACCGAAACTGACACAGCCCGAATGGAGGCTGTGAATATGTGGATGAACTTGGCTGATTTAAGGGAGGCATGTTTTTTTTCCTGATTCCAAGATGAATTTGATAGTATTGATAGGTTTAAGTTAGGGGTCGGGTTCTGTATAAGGAATTATTGAGTTGAGGGTTGGTTCTGCCGCAAGAAGTCGATGAGCCAGTTGTAAAATTTTTCTTATATGAATAAATACATGTTTTTGTTCCCTATGTTTCATTTTTCTTATTTTAAGTAAGCATTTTAATTTTTTATTTCCTTTGATGTGATAGAGAATTTATGTTACCAATGTAAGAAGAGCAGTGCAACAACTTCTTTTAAAGTCATATAAATTGGGTTGAAGTTTCCTCACAGCTTCACTTTTTCCCTTCCTTATCATTTGGTTGCTTCTTTTCCTTTCATCCTCCCACTAAGCGTCTATATTGTTTCCAAATATTCACCCCACGTGTTTAGGATAGTAATGGCACTAAAGCGCTCAGTGTTGTGTTTTGACAAAGTTTTGAGGCCCCAAAGGAGATATGTCTACAAGGACGAAATAATGCTGTAGGAACCAAGTCCGAATGATCAGACGACGAATAAATATGGAGGACGGCTCATGTTGTATTGTGACCAATTTTTTCAGGGGCTTTTTCTTCCTCTCTACCCCAAGCTTTAGACCATTCTGAATCACTACAGTGTTATCCCAACCCAACTCAAGGTGAACTACATAGTGGCAGTTATGAATTTTGTCATTTCCTGTCACAGAATGAAGATCCCTTGGTCATTGGAGCTATTCTCTCATGTGTTCTACTTCATGGTTGATTTGGACAACTATGAAAAAATTTCCTCAAATAGGAAGATTTGACTGATTGGTTTGGAGAACAAGTTCAATAACTAGAAGAACAATTTTCTCCTAGCGTCGACAAATAACTAGAAGACTCACTCATCCATCTACCAAGTCATAAAAGCAAAAGAAGATTTCTCCCTAAATGCGAGGCTTGGCATCATCTATTNTATAAATGTAGGATCTATCATTTATATGAACACTTGATCTATTGCTCTGGGAGAGACCACTGATGGATTGGCGCACCCTGCTCTGATTTACACACTTTATGAGCATGTAGAAGTTGATTTTAGACCTAATGAGGAGAGGATAGAGCCTCAGAGACCCATTGGGCTTGCCAACATCAAGACTTATGAGTCCCATGTTGATTGGTGATCTAGAAGATATGCGAGGGACATTCCTTCTACTTCTAGAACCCCTAGTGAGCCTACTTCAAGTGACCCCAGCAACAGGGAGTTGTTGGACCAGATGATGATTCAACAGGGAGATATTTTGAGGATGGATCATAGGATGCAAAATATGGAGGCCAGAAATGCTCACACAGATGATCTGATTCACTAGAAATTTGAGTATGATGCTGCTTATGATGATATACTTTAGTGAGATATCTGAGGGGTGACAATACATTTCAGTCCCCTATTCACCCTACTTGTACTCCATATCAGCAGCAGAAGTTAGATGTCGATGATGAGGAAGATGATGGCTGATGATCTTTTTGTTTATTTGTTTGTATGTGTTTGTACTATGTGATTATATTGTTTGTGTTATGTTGTTGTTGAGACTTTGTTGAGACTCCGTTGTTATATTATGTGAAACTAAAATGTGAAAAACTGTTTTCATTTTTTGAATTTAGTTTAGTTCTGTTGTTATTTTTAGCACTTTGTTATGTTCTTTGATTAGCTCTTTCTCAGCAAATTTTATATGTATTATGTGCAATTTAATGTTTTTAGCCTTGTAGTTTTCATATTAGCACCTACAACATTTCAAAATTTATGTTCAAAAATCGGAATCTCCAACAGGTATGAATTTTTTTAGGTATTCAATGTTCTCTTTTACCCTTCATTTTTAAAGTTCTTCATGTAAAAATCTTTAAAAAAAAAAATAAGTTTGGAGGGAGGGGAGGAGGAGAAGAAGTATCATTATTAGAAAAGAACTTAATTTTATTTGTACTCACTTAACTATATTTTCAAAATTTTAAATTTAACATGACCTTTGGTATTAGGAGTTAACTTTGGATAACTATATTTATGTTTCTAAATATATAGTAAATTTAAGTAAAAATTTTCAATAATAAAGGTTATTTCTAGGGGCTAAGATATTTTGTCAACGTGAATAAGACTATGTTTTTCTATTTTTTGTAAAAGAAATTTTTTATTTTTGAAGTATTAAAAATCTTAAAAAGATTCATGTAAAAAGAAAAGAATTAAACTTTATGAAATCTTTAAGTTAATATAAATTTATTAAGTGAAGAAATGTAAAGTTTTTAACTTTAAGAAGAGGATAGTGAAGTTCAAAATCATTAAAGGCTATCCAGATATAATAATCCTCAGAAAAAAAAGAAAAATAAAAGAAAAAGAAAAAGAAAAAGAAAAGATGTGAGGAGAAGCTTGAGGAGATGCCTAATAAAAAATTGGTTTCACTTAAATTAACTTAAGGAAAAAGACTTTGGACACATTTTCTAATCTTTTTATTTGAATGTTAACTTAATTATTAATAAAGTTTTATGAAGTTCTTTTTCATATGAATTTCCTAAGTGACTTTAATATAACAAATTGCAATTTTTCTTGAAAGAAATAGAGAATCGAAAACCTTAAACTTAATTACTGAATATCCTTACACCTTTAGTGTTAACTGGAGTTGTTTTGAATTTTTCTTAAGTTAAAACTATTATATTTAGAAAACTAAAATATGAAAATCTAAAAGTTAAATTCTTTACCATAAGTCATATTTTTTATGTAGTGGAGAAGTTAGTTGAGAACAAGTAACATGCAAGTTTGGGGGATTTTGATACACTGAAAATAACCATATTTTATACCTATTTTTGGTGATATTGCACTTTAATGGAAGGTATTTTGATGTTTTCTAGCAGGTTGTTGATTTTTAGGGCTTAAAGCAAAAAGAAAGAAAAAAGGATGAAATTTAGAGTCAAAATTAAGTTTTTGAAGAAATGCTCAGTGCCGGCAGAGCCGACGACGCATAACAATTTAACACTGAAGATTTTTACTCAGCGCCCAGCACCGACGGCACCAAAGGCAGTGCAAACCCCGTTTCTAGAAGGTTCGATGTATTTGGATTACTTTTTGAAGAGTTTTTTGAGGCACCGGAGAACCGACCTTGGGCTCTATTTGGGGCCGAATTTCATCAGAAAATGGGCTCCTCTACGTTTTTCACTCCTCTACATTCATTTTTCACTCCACATCATTCCATTCCTCTACCATATTAGAGTCAATTAGTGATTTTTCTTTCATAGTTTAGAGTTTTTGTGATGAGATTTAGTGTGAAACTTTCCATAAGAGTATTGGAGAAGGAGAAAAGTGAGAGAATATTTCTTACCGCATTTCTAAGGAAATGCTACAAATGATTTGCTTTGAGAAAGAGTTCCAGATAAGTTTATTTGTTTATTTAGTATTGTTTGAACTTTATTTTATATATGAAATTTGTATTTTTTTGTATCTTTCTCATGAAGTCTGAGTAGTTCCCTCTATCTTTCTCTCTACTCTGAAATTTGTGTTTTGTCATATCTTTCTCATGAAGTCTGAGTAGTTCCCTCTATCTTTCCCTCTACTATGAGATATGATGTATCTTTTTCATGAAGTCTGAGTAGTTTACTTTATCTTTCTCCCTACTCTGAGATATGGTGAAGAAGAGATAAAATGAATGTGCCATAATTAAAATATAAAATAAATTGTGATGATTTTTCAACTCTAAACTTAATTCACTTTTCAGTTTGGCAAATTGATTTGTTAAAAAATATTGTGAAACATATGATCCAGAAAATGAAGTATGAGTTCTATAACAGAGTGAGGATCACATTTCATTTCATGAAGAAGAAATTCGTTCATGAAATTAAGTGCAAATAAATAAAGAAATATTCTTTGTTGGGTGTAAAATTGGCGAATCTTTAGGGTGACTGACTAAAATCCCCAATTTGATCTTAGTGTTTAAAAACTAAAGTGAGAGTTAGCCTTCAAGTGAAAGGAAGTGGGAGCTCTGGAGTGGGAGCCGGTATACTCCTAGCCTAGCCACAGATTTAGGGACTAAACCTAAGATTAACCAATGATTTTCTATGCACCGTATCAGGTTAGATAATTAAAATTACTCCTATTTGGAACAATATAGATTGAAAACATTTATCTCATCTCATTTCACCAGAATTTCATTGTAGAGGGAATGATGCTTTTTNACGGACCTTGACGTCGGCGGCTGTGTTCGCCGGCGAGGGAGGTCGGCGACGGCGACGTGGGGCGATGAAGTTGGCTCTCCCTAAATACTTGGTGGTTGCCTGGGGTGGTCGAGAAGCTCTCCGCACGAGGAAATCAAGACATCCCTTTTAAATAAAAAAGATATGATGATAATAGGAGAGAGAGCATGTGATTTTTATTTGTTATTATTTTTTTGTACAACATGCGCATGAGTAGAGCAAAATAGAATATATATATATATATATACATATATACATATATAAGTGATGATGAGATCACATAAAGAAAGAGAGAGCTGCATGAGATAAAGGAAAGAGGGGCGTGCGTATCTTTTTTTATTCTCTTTTTTCATATTTATTATTATTATTATTTTTTAATAGTTGTGATCTCATTAATATATGAGAGAGAGGAATCAGATCACACAAGGGGGGTGCTGCGCATGTTTTTTGGTAGAGGATAGGATTTTTTTTTATTTTTTTATTTTATTATTATTATATATATTATAATAATGACGATAATAATAATAATATTATTATTGTTTGCATATTCTTTATCTGTAAGCAGCAAAATGAGGGTTTCGTTTTGGAAAACTCGACGTTTTGGATGCGATCGTGCAGTCCGTTTTATCATCTGAGGTCGTTTTGAACCAACTTTTTTGACTATTGGGCTAAAAAAAATGATAATCAACGTATTTCAAGTCTGCACGTGAAACTGTGGTGCAACAAGCATCCTCTCTAAGTGGAATCAACGTTCCAGACTCACTCGCATGATTTGTTTTGTCGTTCGGGCTCATCCAGACAACTTCGTTGACGATTGGGCCAATTCGAGTCAAATTCACGCCCCGCGTGATAACTATTATTCGTCGAACCAATCGAATTCGTCCGATGTGCCAAATGTTGACCGATCTTCGCCTAAGCGAAAGCGAAAGCCTAGTAAACTGACCCCATCTATGTGCCCTTCGACAGGTGTCGGTGGGTCTCTAGCGGATGTCTCGAGCTACGTGAAACACATATGCACGAAATATGACTTCGATATGCTCAAGGGGACATCTTACATCTGCGACATCAAAAAAATAGATGCCAACAGGATTTTCAATCTTCTTAATAACATTCAAAGGCATATTCATAACTTGAAGAGTATAAAGAGGTAGAGAAGTAAAAACACTTTTAAGAAGAGTCATCCTGCCACCAAAAGAAAGAAATTTATTTTCCCAGAATAATATCTTATTTTTAATTTTGTCAAACAAACTGAAAAATAAAGCACTCTTCTTCCTACCTTTATCCAAATGAAAACTCATAATCCAATTCCTTTTAGAAACATTAATATTTTTTGAACAGTAGAAAACACATTTAAAAGTATTAAAGAATAAACTAGAAATACTCTGGAAATTTAAAATCTCAGTCCAAATCCTTTTAATGGAAGTTTTATTAGCATTTGTAAAGAGAATCAAGTCATTAGCAAAACTCAAATGAGATATACTCAAATTGCCTTTATGCTTATAATTCAAACTAGGATAGGAAGTAAATAAATCATTCAAGCAACGAGATAAATAATCAAATGCAATAATGAATAGATAAGGCGACAGAGAATCTCCCTGTTTGATACATTTAGAAGCTTTGAAAAAGCCTTGCTTGGTCCCATTAATAAGAAGAGAGTAATAATTGTCATTGAGAATTCTATAAATAAGCTTTCAAAAAGCATTATTAAAACCATTAGCTTTAAGAATATCAATAATAAATTCCCATCTAATAGTATCAAAAGTTTTTTTAGTGTCCATTTTGAAGATAATATTGCCACCTCTGCTTTTCTTATCAATATCCAAGAGAAGTTTTTGGACAATAAGAGCATTATCACAAATATTACTACCTTTCATAAAAGCAGATTGATTCATGCTAATAATTTCATTAAGAATAGGTTGCAACATTTGAACCACAATTTTAGAAATAATTTTAGACATAACTGTGTTCAAACTAATAGGTCTAAAAGCGTCCCAATTATTTGCATCACGCACCTTAGGAATCAACACAACATTAGAGCTTTTAAAGTGTTTCGGTAAATCTTTACCTCTAAAAAAGTCTTGAGTAGCTTCAACAACATCAGTATGAATGATGTCCCACCCATATTTATAGAACTCAGCGGTAAAACCATCCGGACCAACAGCTTTCCCCGTATCCATAAGATCAATACCAACAGCTTTCCCCGTATCCATAAGATGAATACTATCTTGAATTTCTGCACTACTAGGTGTTATAGTAAGCAAAACATTACTAATGTTAACATTTCTATTATAAAGAGTTATATTAATAGGGGTTAGAGGACTGCCATCACTTTAAAAAGCATTAGAAAAGTAATGAACACCATTACTAGCAATATCAGTAAAATTATTGTAGGCAGTACCATCCATACCAACAATCCTTGTAATCAAATTAGCATTCTGATGATGCTTAATGCAAGCATGAAAGAAAGCAGTATTTCTGTCACCATTTAGAAAGTTAATCTTAGCAGCTTTTTGAGCATAAAAAATTTCTTCCAGATTGATTGCTTCAGTTAACTACTTTTGCCCCTGAAACAAAACATGCCAATCAATAGTGTTATTAGCATAATCTGTTTCCAAACCTTTTAATTTTTCCTCGAGAGTCTCAATGTTGCGTTGAAGATGGCCAAAAACATCCCAATTCCACTTCTTAAGAGGTTTGGCAAGATTTTTTTGAAGATTCCAAAGCCTATAGCCAGAAGTGGTAGAAACTTGAATCTTCCAATTGTCTTTAAGGAACTATCTCAAATTATCATGAAGTAACCATATATTAAAAATTCTGAAATGGTATTGAGTAGCATGATTACTTTCCCTTATTTTTAAAAGAATAGGAGCATGATCAGAAGCATCAATCGCTAAATGAGAAGCAATATACATAGAAAAACTATTAATCCAATTAGAATTGGCAAAATATCTATCAAGCCTTTTAAAAATTTTTCCTCTCTGCCAAGTAAAAGGGTTTCGTTGAAACCCAAGATCATAAAGCCCCATATCCATCAAAGTAGTATTGAATTCATCAATACTCTTAAAGTTAGGAGTGATTCCTCCTTTCTTCTCAATTGCAGAAGAAATGATATTGAAATCACCACCCATAAGCCAATCTTCATTTGAAGGATTAATAGATTAAATCAAATGCCAAAGTTCATCACGAGCTGGTTTGGTACAACCCGCATAAATGATTGTCAAAAGAAAAGAAGTTTGAGAAAAATGAATACAAAGATGTAAAAGTTGAGAATGATTGATAATAATATCAATCTTTAAAAAATCTTTTCATAAAAACCAAATTTTATTATTGATATTAGTAAAAGATTTGAAAGAACCAATTCTTTGTAAATAAAAATCATTATTCACAATAGCAACCATTGGCTCAAGAATGCCAAAAAATAAAATAAAATTATAAGCACGAATAAGATTATGAAGTCTATTAGAAGCAGTAGACTTCTCAATGCCTCTAATGTTCCAAACAAGCGTGTTAAATTTTATCAAGAATAGCCTTTCCCTTATTCAATCTAGTAAATGTAGCCATTCAGGCTTATCAATTTCTTTGTCTTGCAATTGCACTTTCAAAGCCTAAGGATTAATATAACTCAATTCACGACACCCATTAAATTTTCTCTTTTTTAGATGATCTTGGATCATCCAATCCTCTTCTAACTCTATCCGAGTAAGAGCAGGACAAATCTCATTAATCGAGCTAAGATGCATATTTCATTGTTTATCAACATTCAAAGCACCGGAATTTAAACTAATGCAACAATCTCTAAACTACTCATTAGAAAGTGACTTTCCAGTAACTTCATTACTGGTTGAAATTATAGTAGCAGAAGTAAGAGCATTCTCAACCAATAAAAAATTATCAGGTTCTCTACTAACCAAATCAGAATTCATATCAGTAATAGAAAAATGTGTATTATCTAAAGATTGCACAGATTCAAATTCATCATTGTTAGAAACCTTGCTCAAATCTTGAGCCAGCTCAAAAGTAATTAAATTTTTGATATTAGCACCATTGTGCTTAATAAAATTAGACTCACGACAATCATTCACCAGTATTAAAGAATGATCACCAACTTTAGAAACCAAATTATTCTTTTCCTTGGTGACTGCAAGATAATTATTATCGGAACAATGTAAAGAATCAGAAATAATAATCTTATTATTTTGAATATTTTAAGAAGATTTGGATGCATATGCAAACTATTAAAATTCTTTTCATTTTGATTTTTATATTTTTTTCAATTTAGGATGAGCATTGTAACAGTGTCCATCTTAATAGAATCATGAAAAATAGAAGTTACATTGCATTCAACCAATATTTAAGCCATCAAGAGTCTGGAAAAAGTGCTCGTAGCCGAATCCATTTTTAATGGCTTACCAAAAATCCAACCCAATGAATAAAGAACTTTCAAATTATAATAGTGAAGTTTCAATCCAGGAAATCGTATCCAAATAGGTACAGTAGGGGGTTCTTCCGTAGGATTGAAACCAGGAGTCTATTTGAGAATTTTCAGATAGTACCTCTCAATGCTCAAAATCTTTTTAGCAAATAGAGAGGTATAAACCTCTTCTAATTGTAATTTGATCATAAGATTTCGACCATTAATCAACCCCAAATTCCAATCACCATGAAGATGTAACTCAGAAAAGAATTTCTTAATAACCTTTATTTTAGGATGATCATAAGAAAATTTACCAATTAATGTAAATCTTAAAGGCTCAGTTAGAAAGTCTGTATCTTCCTCAGAAAAAAGATGTGCAGGTTTACCATTCTTACGAGATGCCCTTTGAAGCAAACTCCCATTAGGATTTTCGGTAATCTGACTAAGAAAATCCTCAGAGAAACATGCCTCTCCTAAACCAAATTGTTTACCTGTAACCACATCCTTAAAGGATGGAGTTACCAAAGCCATGGAAGGAGCCAAATTGAGAAGATCCAGCCCAAAAACTTTCAGCAAATCAAAACCTAGATACGACCTTGGTGAAAAAACAAAGACGCTCCAAGAAACCTCTAAAAAACCCACTGCAAGTCCAAATCCATAGAACTCCTTGAGCTCGTCCACCTTCCCCGCAGCCTCCTCCCTCTAAACGATCTCGAGGAAGTTGGATACAGTTGGGAAATTGGCTTCGTATGGCTCTTGCAGAAGAAGCACACCGATCACAAAAGTGTCTAACATTTTTCTCATGAAAAGATCTCCTATTTATAAGTATAGGAAAATACTGGGAATACATAATTAGGTATAAGTTCCCTTCATATACAAAGTTAAGGTCATTTTTCACAATATACAACAGACAATGATTAAAAATATATTTATAATGAATTTATTGGTCGGTCATGATGACTCTCAATCCTTGGCTTATGTTTGTTCATTCTGTGATGGTGGGTTGAACCACAGGAGGATGACACAAGACTAATTGACTAAACCCATCCGCAAATTTTTTTCATACTTCGGTCAACCTACTTTGTTTGGCTGAATGTAGAGATTTTCTTAGCTCAACCTGATGTGGAGTTGTCCTTCGTTAGACCTAGTGTGTATTGACTCTTCATGCAGCTGTGTGTTTCGATTGAATCATCAACTAAAGGGAATGACTCATTAAGGCCTTGGGATACTTCTTCATTGACTTGACGCCAACTTTTAATCTGATAAACTAAATCAATTTTTCTATTGATCTCTATATGGTTTGATCATGGGTCTTACTTTGAGATTCATACAGTTTAGGATGCATATTTAGTTCCTCAGTTTTCTTGCTTTTTAAAAAGTGACAGGTGTGATAAAAACCAAAAAATAAATAAATACAACACTAAATTCCACATTAAATTCAATTACGTTATAATCAATATTTAATAATTAAACTCCATAATTTTTTGTGTGTTGTCATTCTATAATAGGCTATTTCTGATGACCCTCACTTCTACACTTTTCCTCTGTTCAGAGCCTTGGTCATTTCTTGTTGAGAGTGCTCTAATGATGAGTGGTAGGAAGGTCTAACCTGGAGATCCATTAGATGACGTTTTGATGATGGTTTTCAAACTTCTAGTAGAAAAAAACTTGTACTTTGAGCATTCCCAAAAAATGTCATCATCCAGATGGTGGAGCAGTTGATGACCAAGGGAAACATCTTGATGGCAACAAGCCTGCCAAAAAGGGGTGAGTGAAATAATTTGCCTTCAAGAAGGGGCCTTCAGGATCACGTGAGGATGTGTGAGAATAAATCGTTCAACTATGTTCCTTTGGTTCATCAGAAGTCAGACAAGGGACTTCTCCTGTCGAAGCATCGACCAAGCCTTCCAGTCAGGAAGATAGAGACACTTCACGAACTTCCAGGTGCATGCCACCTGAGAATAAGGGTGTAGTCGGTCCTTCTCATATCAGAGTGATGAGGATTCTTGGCACTCCACCTATGTCTAGTTAGAGTTTCTCGTCTTTGCTCTGATCTGAGGTGGATGAACTCCTTGGTATGTGTAGTTTGATTACTTGACTATCAGATTAGAGTAACTATGCACTTTGCCTTGCTTGGTTCTATTGTTCATGTAACTGACTTGATTCACATTTCTAACTTGCCAGAGAGCATTGGTGGTCGAGGTCGGACCCCCCAGAAGGCCGCGGAGAACCTGTTAATGATTATGGAGAGGGAGTCTACCAGCTTTGTGGTTCTTAGCTTGGATGAGAAGGAAAACTTCTTTGCCCACAAAGCTGACACTCGGAAGGAGGTTGGGGATATTAGAGAGGCCAACATAAAGGAGTTGAAGGTGCAACATGATGCCCTCTCTGAGAAGCTATTAGATGATTTTCTCAACTTTGGAGTTAAGGTAGTAGAATGTCAGACCGAAACTGACACATCCCAAATGGAGGCTGTGAATATGTGGATGAACTTGGCTGATTTAAGGGAGGCATGTTTTGTTTCCTGATTCCAAGATGAATTTGATAGTATTGATAGGTTTAAGTTAGGGGTCGGGTTCTGTATAAGGAATTATTAAGTTGAGGGTTGGTTCTGCCGCAAGAAGTCGATGAGCCAGTTGCAAAATTTTTCTTATATGAATAAATACATGTTTTTGTTCCCTATGTTTTATTTTTCTTATTTTAAGTAAGCATTTTAATTTTTTATTTCCTGTGATGTGATAGATAATTTATGCTCCCAATGTAAGAAGAGCGGTGCAACAACTTCTTTTAAAGTCATATAAATTGGGTTGAAGTTTCCTCACAGCTTCACTTTTCCCTTCCTTATCATTTGGTTGCTTCTTTTCTTTTCATCCTCCCACTAAGCGTCTATATTGTTTCCAAATATTCACCCCACGTGTTTGGGACAGTAATGGCACTAAAGCGCTCAGTGTTGTATTTTGACAAAGTTTTGAGGCCCCAGAGGAGATATGTCTACAAGGACGAAATAATGCTGTAGGAACCAAGTCTGAATGATCGGACGACGAATAAATATGGAGGATGGCTCATGTTGTATTGTGACCAATTTTTTCAGGGGCTTTTTCTTCCTCTCTACCCCAAGCTTTAGACCATTCTGAATCACTACAGTGTTATCCCAACCCAACTCAAGGTGAACTACATAGTGGCAGTTATGACTTTTATCATTTACTGTCACAGAATGAAGATCCCTTGGTCATGGGAGCTATTCTCTCATGTGTTCTGCTTCATGGTTGATTTGGACAACTATGAAAACATTTCCTCAAATAGGAAGATTTGACTGATTAGTTTGGAGAACAAGTTCAATAACTAGAAGAACAATTTTCTCCTAGCGTCGACAAAGGACTAGAAGACTCACTCATCCATCTACCAAGTCATAAAAGCAAAAGAAGATTTCTCCCCAAATGCGAGGCTTGGCATCATCTATCGAGGAAAGGAGACTTTATATCATTCATTATACTCGTGAGGACATTATTAATAAAGTTTTGAATCCAACCAAGTATGGTCAGATGACCCTAGAATTGTAGACTGCATCGAATACTGAGGAGTCAAAGCGATGGATTAAAAAGATGACCAAGGCTTCTATGAAGGAGCCGAGAGGGGGGGGGGAGAAATTGAAGAACAGAGGGGAGAAGTAAACTATGAAAAAGTTCTCAAGTTCTTACCTTCTTATTTCTACTTTTGAAAGAACTATCGTTATCCAGTTGGTTTTGACTGGCGAGTTAACTTTAATTGAGAGAAAAAAATTCCCTTCCAACAGGGGACCTAGGGGGAGGTATGTGTTTTAGTGTAATTGTATGGATTTGGTTAGGTTTGATTTGGTTTATTTTTGCTTTAAAATTCTGAACTTTGATTATGTGTATATTTTTATGTCTGCGTTTAGTGTTGTGGCTTGATTTTGATGCTGATTTATTATTAGTATGTTTAATAGGTGTGAATTTGTGAAATGTGTTTGTAAAAAGTGTATTTTCATATATAAAAGACAGTTTGTTGTTGCTTGTGAAAATGATTGTTTGTGAAATGTGTATTTATGAAATTAGATAAAAAATTGTGTTTTAAAATATTAAAAACTTTGGAGTAAATTGAAAAAAAATTGAAAATTTGAAAAATCAAAATAGTGAATTTCGGGCAATTAACCCTTTAATTCATGATTTTCACCGCAAACCTCCATTTTTACCCCCTTAAGTCACATTCAACCTTCGGTTTTGCACCTAGGGCTTGATTTTGGGCGGATTTGAGGCGATTTTGAGGTAAAGAAACTTTGGATTTTATCTTCCCTAGGTAAGAGCTACACTTTGAAGTAAAAATTTTTTATTTTCACCAAAGATTTTTCTCACATTTACTAGATCTGAAATTGTGAAATTTTTTTGAGAAGTTTTGAGAAAATGCTTTAGTGAAGAACTCTTAGTTAGTGGATTTAAGTTTAAGTAGTTTACATTTTGATTTTCGAAATTTTTAGGATTTATTCAGAATTTTTCAAAATTTTCTAGATTTCCTATGGCACTTATGTCGAGCAAAAGAAAAGTAGAATATGACGAGCAGAGATTTGCTAGCTTTAGAGCTAGTGCTCGATTTCATAGTTTGAAAGAAAATAAAAAATTAATTCATGACCGAGGTTTTAAAAATTTGGGAGGAGAAGTTGAACGATTGATTATCGCTAGGAAATGAGAAAAATTTTACTATTTTACTGTCGATGTGATAGCTCGGATTGTAATGGAATTTTATGCCAAACTTTCTGATGCTTCTGATGATTTTATTTTTTTCAAGGAGNGAAACTTTGGATTTTATCTTCCCTAGGTAAGAGCTACACTTTGAAGTAAAAATTTTTTATTTTCACCAAAGAGTTTTCTCACATTCACTAGATATGAAATTGTGAAATTTTTTTGAGAAGTTTGAGAAAATGCTTTAGTGAAGAACTCTTAGTTAGTGGATTTAAGTTTAAAGTAGTTTACATTTTGATTTTCAAAATTTTTAGGATTTATTTAGAATTTTTCAAAATTTTCTAGATTTCCTATGACACTTATATCGAAAAAAAGAAAAGTAGAATATGACGAGCAGAGATTTGCTAGCTTTAGAGCTAGTGCTCGATTTCATAGTTTGAAAGAAAATAAAAAATTAATTCATGACCGAGGTTTTAAAAATTTGGGAGGAGAAGTTGAACGATTGATTATCGCTAGGCAATGAGAAAAATTTTACTATTTTACTGTCGATGTGATAGCTCGGATTGTAATGGAATTTTATGCCAAACTTCCTGATGCTTCTGATGATTTTATTTTTTTTTCAAGGAAAAGGGGTGGAGTTTACTCCAAGAAAATTTAATGAGTTTTATCAGTTAGAAGATGTGTATAGATGCTAGTATCATTCTTTTTCTGCTATAGATCAGGCTTTAGATGAAGTTATTTCTTTTCTGACAAGTGAAAAAGGGGCTTGGAAAATAAAAAATGGAGTTAAAGTTAACTTTCCCCTTTCTATGTTAAATGTAGTATCTAAAGCCCAACACTATTTTATTTCTGGGATGATGATTCCAACAAGTCATCATAGTGAAGTGACTAAGGATAGAGCCATCCTGAACTACTGTATTTAGCAAGTGATGGATATAAATGTAGGATCTATCATTTATATGAACACTTGATCTATTGCTCTGGGAGAGACCACTGATGGATTGGCACACCCTGCTCTGATTTACACACTTTGTGAGCATGTAGAAGTTAATTTCAGACCTAATGAGGAGAGGATAGAGCCTCAGAGACCCATTGGGCTTGCCAACATCAAGACTTATGAGTCCCATGTTGATTGGAGATCTAGAAGATATGCCAGGGACATTCCTTCTACTTCTAGAACCCCTAGTGAGCCTACTTCAAGCGACCCCAGCAACAGGGAGTTTTGGACCAGATGATGATTCAACAGGGAGATATTTTGAGGATGGATCATAGGATGCAAAATATGGAGGCCAGAAATGCTCACACAGATGATCTAATTCACTAGAAATTTGAGTATGATGCTGCTTATGATGATACTTTAGTGAGATACCTGAGGGGTGACCATACATTTCAGTCCCCTATTCACCCTACTTGTACTCCATATCAGCAACAGAAGTTATATGTCGATGATGAGGAAGATGATGACTGGTGATCTTTTTGTTTGTTTGTTTGTATGTGTTTGTACTGTGTGATTATATTGTTTGTGTTATGTTGTTGTTGAGACTTTGTTGAGACTCTGTTTTTATATTATGTGAAACTATAATGTGAAAAACTGTTTTCATTTTTAGAATTTAGTTTAGTTCTGTTGTTATTTTTAGCACTTTGTTATGTATTGTGGTTAGCTCTTTCTCAACAAATTTTATATGTATTATGTGCAATTTAATGTTTTTAGCATTGTAGTTTTTATATTAGCACCTGCAGCATTTTAAAATTTATGTTCAAAAATCAGAATCTCCAACAGGTATGAATTTTTTTAGGTATTCAATGTTTTCTTTTACCCTTCATTTTTAAAGTTCTTCATGTAAATTTTTTTTTAAAAAAAAAATTAAGTTTAGAGGGAGGGGAGGAGGAGAAGAAGTATCATTATTAGAAAAGAACTTAATTTTATTTGTACTCACTTAACTATATTTTCAAAATTTTAAATTTAACATGACCTTTGGTATTAGGAGTTAACTTTGGATAACTATATTTATGTTTCTAAATATATAGTAAATTTTAAAAATTTTCAATAATAAAGGTTATTTCTAGGGGCTAAGATATTTTGTAAAAGTGAATAAGACTATGTTTTTCGATTTTTTGTAAAAGAAATTTTTATTTTTGAAGTATTGAAAATCTTAAGAGCTATGTTTTTCTATTTTTAGTAAAGGAATTTTGTATTTTTGAAGTATTAAAAATCTTAAAAGATTCATGTAAAAAGAAAAAGAATTAAAGTTTATGAAATCTTTAAGTTAATATAAATTTGTTAAGTGAAGAAATGTAATAAGTTTTTAAAGAATTAAACTTTATGAAATCTTTAAGTTAATATAAATTTGTTAAGTGAAGAAATGTAAAAGTTTTTAAACTTTATGAAATCTTTAAGTTAATATAAATTTGTTAAGTGAAAAAAATGTAAAAAGTTTAACTTTAAAAAGAGGATAGAGAAAAAAATGTAAAAAGTTTTTAACTTTAAAAGTAAAGAAAATTGTACTTTTGAAATATTAAAAATCTTAAAGGTTCATGTAAAAAGAAAAGATTTAAATATGTAATTTTTAAGTTAATATAAATTTGTTAGGTCAAGAAATGTAAAAGTTTTTAACTTTAAGAAGAGGATAGTGAAGTTCAAAATCATTAAAGGCTATCCAGATATAATAATCCTTAGAAAAAAAAGAAAAATAAAAGAAAAAGAAAAAGAAAAAGAAAAGATGTGAAGAGAAACTTGAGGAGATGCCTAATTAAAAATTGGCTTCACTTAAATTAACTTAAGGAAAAAGACTTTGGACACATTTTCTAATCTTTTTATTTGAATGTTAGCATAATTATTATTAATATTTTATGAAGTTCTTTTTCATATGAATTTGCTAAGTGACTTTAATATAACAAATTGCAATTTTTCTTAAAAGAAATAGAGGATCCTTTTTCATATGAATTTCCTAAGTGACTTTAATATAACAAATTGCAATTTTTCTTGAAAGAATAGAGAATCGGAAACCTTAGACTTAATTACTGAATATCCTTACACCTTTAGTGTTAACTGGAATTGTTTTGAATTTTTTTAAGTTAGACTATTATATTTAGAGAACTAAAATATGGAAATCTAAAAGTTAAATTCTTTACCATAAGTCATATTTTTATGTAGTGGAGAAGTTAGTTGAGGACAAGTAAAATGTAAGTTTGGGGGATTTTGATACACTGAAAATAAATGCATTTTTAGACCCATATTTTATACCTATTTTTGGTGATATTGCACTTTAATGAAAGGTATTTTGATGTTTTCTAGCAGGTTGTTGATTTTTAGGGCTTAAAGCAAAAAGAAAGCAAAAAGGATGAAATTTAGAGTCAAAATTAAGCTTTTGAAGAAATGCTCAGTGACGACAAAGCCGACGACGTAGAACAATTTAATGCTGAAGATTTTTACTCAGCGCCCAGCACCGATGGCACCAAAGGCAGTGCAAACCCCGTTTTTAGAAGGTTCGATGTATTTGGATGACTTTTTGAAGAGTTTTTTGAGGCACCGGAGAACCGACCTTGGGCTCTATTTGGGGCTGAATTTCATCAGAAAATGGGCTCCTCTACGTTTTTCACTCCTCTACATTCATTTTTCACTCCACATCATTCCATTCCTCTACCATATTAGAGTCAATTAGTGATTTTTCTTTCATAGTTTAGAGTTTTTGTGGTGATATTTAGTGTGAAACTTTCCATAAGAGTATTGGAGAAGGAGAAAAGTGAGAGAATTTTTCTTACCGCATTTCTAAGGAAAGGATACAAAGGATTTGCTTTGAGAAAGAGTTCCAGATAAGTTTGTTTGTTTATTGAGTATTGTTTGAACTTTATTTTATATATGAAATTTGTATTTTTTCGTATCTTTCTCATGAAGTCTGAGTAGTTCCCTCTATCTTTCCCCCAACTCTGAGATATGGTAAAATGAAGAGATAAAATGAAAGTGCCATAATTAAAATATAAAATAAATTGTGATGATTTTTCAATTCTAAACTTAATTCACTTTTCAATTTGACGAATTGATTTGTTAAAAAATGTTGTGAAACATATGATCCAGAAAATGAAGTATGAGTTCTATAACAGAGTGAGGATCACATTTGATTTCATGAAGAAGAAATTCGTTCATGAAATTAAGTGCAAATAAATAACGAAATATTCTTTGTTGGGTGTAAAATTGGAGAATCTTTAGGGTAACTGACTAAAATCCCCAATTTGATCTTAGTGTAAAACTAAAGTGAGAGTTAGCCTTCAAGTGAAAGGAAGTGGGAGCTCTGGGGTGGGAGCCGATATCCTCCTAGCCTAGCCACGAATTTAGGGACTAAACCTAAGATTAACTAATGATTTTCTATGCACCGTATCAGGGTAGATAATTAAAATTGCTCCTATTTGGAACAATATAGATTGAAAACATTTATATCATCTCATTTCACCAGAATTTCATTGTAGAGGGAATGATGCTTTTTCACATAAGAAATCTTCATTACATAAACATAGTTACTAGATTAGTAATTATTATTCAAAATTTGCATTTACATTTTGCTAATAGTTAAGTGATTTAGTTTGGTTAATATCTTAACATTCAAAATTAGTGACAGTAATTTCGTTTAATTTTCTGTATGTTTCCTGTTAAAATTTATCATTGCTAACTTACACCTTCCCTGTGGGATCGATATTTGGGGCTTAAATAGAAAGTCCATTATTTCATGATAACGATACATATACTTGTGTAGAATCTCATTATTAATTGCCTATAAATATATATATTTTACACAACTTAATTTTCATATGAGGATCAAGTTTTTGGCACTGTAGTGGTGTCAACTTCATAAATCCTTACACACAAAAATTTGGGATCAACATCCTTATAGAAGGTAGTTGGTAGAATTTTTGGACCCGGACGTAACTTAACTGGTTGATGGCCCACGGGTCTAGTGAAGGTAGAATCGGTAGTAACAATGGTGGTATCAACTCTGCTCCCCAGGCGGAACCAGGCGAAAATGCAAGCAGGTAAAGCTTCAGTTGATTTCTTAGAGCATCTTGCAGATCTGATGTCTTTTCAAATTTCTTTCTTCATGTGAGGGGATACTACACATTGCACACATTTGAGTAACTTGCCAAATGAACATCCTTCTTTTGTAGCTAGTTTCTAGAAAATTGAACTGACACGGGTGATAGGAGTAGGCTTCTTCCTCACCCCATCATGTCCATCAAGTGACGGTAAAGTAACGAAAATCTTTTGGATACTTTTGTACCCATTGGTATCTATTAAGGGATGGAACCTACTCCATTGCAGAAGTGGATATGTCTCTGGTATTCTTGACTCATCCAGGCGAGGATCTTTTTTAACAGGTACTTCCTTAAGAGTTTGAGCTATAGCAACCCTCTAAACTTTCCTGCCATGGTTTCTCCTTCAGGTTTGGGTTAACGATGCAGTCCTCTATTTTGATCCAATTTCAAACACTGATGACAGAACAACCAATTCTTCAGTTGGGTCTTCAACGATCATAACCTCTTTTCCCTTAGCAGAAACGAAAACAACAAGCTTGGTAGGTGTGTGGCGGCAGTAATCTTGACCTTATTGTAAGAAGGGAAGTTCTGAGGGCAGCTCAGGTTAAACTCAACAAACAATTCCTGATCCTCTGGAGTGGTGACTTTCATCATGACGAATGGGGCTTTCCCGAGAATGACCTTGAGATCTTCAAATCTGACTCCAAACTTAATCGTAGGGGCAACATTGTAGGCATCGCGGCTCGTCGGCAGGTTGCACGAGAAAGTGAGCGTTGGAAACACCATTGCAGCGACTTCAAAGAGAGAAAGTTCTGGGTTTAGTTATTTGGCCAAAACCTCGTAATATTAGTGCGAGCACTAAAAAATTAACAGAGATCAATCTGAAGACCGGGTAATTCTTTATTTAATTTGTAGATATTTTAAGATTTTTTAGTGAAAATAGTTTGAAAGTAGAAAGGTTTAATTAATATAAGGAAAATTAAAGAGCACGCGCAACATGACATAATTCGACTTAATTTACAAAATATCAAATCAAACTCGAAAGGGAAAAAAAGGTGTAGTTCAGGACCCAGTGCGAGACCAACTTTACAATGCACCATGCCTAGGTGTAACTAGTCCGCCAACACACTTATTGGAGGTCCGACCCCACACAAAGATTAAAAGGTCTTTAATGGCCTCATGAACCTCTCTATTCAAAGGTGGTTGAACAGACGGTCCTGAAGTCCAAAAGAGTTGACCGAGCTTTCCCAAGACAGAAATGAGTAAAGCATGCCAACGGAAGAAAGGTAATTTGGTCCAAGAGGTACATGGACACATTGCCGATATAGGAAGATAATGTTCCTTGATTTAATTGAAGAGAGAAGAAAATCCCTAGCTGAGTCTCCTGGAGCTGTCGACACTATTTTGGGGGAGGAGTTGCCCGTTGGAAGTTGTCGTTAGCCAGAATTGAAATCCCGCTGCCCGCTTCGAAAAGGCATTTTAATTTACATATATATATATAAGTTTAGAAAAATATGAATCAAAATGGCCCCATATTTTTTATAGTTTAAATGAAAGAGCAGTATACCTCAATCTCTGTATCTGTCCCAAAGGATAAACACAAAACTTGAGGATGAGACTCGATCAAATAAACTAAGAAATATATGACATCTGTTTGGTCTACGAAACCATTTTTAATTGCTGACAAGTTCCCCTATTTAATACGAAGAATTAAATAGGGGTTTATATTAAGCTGGGTTTAGAAAAGCTTCCTGTAAGGGCAAACCCCTATAGTTAATTACATCTTAGATAACCGAAGTCACCTAAGAAAACTCTTGATAAAAATCAGGAAATGTTGTCTTCAAAGAGGTCAAAAGGATAAGACATTTAAAAGAGATCAAAACAAAAAGGTATGAAAATGGATTGGCTCAAATTTGGAACATTACTTGTAGAATCTAAACGAGGAAAAACTAGGGGATGTCATAGATCCGGAGGAGAACCTCGGTGACTTCCCAAGCTATTCTAATGTTTGGCTTCAATTTTTAGGAGAAATTATTTGAATGTTTCATCCTGCCAATTTTATTAATTAGGGCTTACACTCGCGTGAAACGATCACAGAAATAGCCTGGAAGATGTGAGGATTTAGGTCGTGAAGAACGACAACCTCAGAATCCTAAGACGACTTATGGCTTATATTGTACATCAGAGCCGTACAAAGACCTAAAGATGAGGTAAGGATTTATGTTGCATAAGCAAAGAACCACGAAATCCTATGGCTTTGTTGTTTAATTCTAAAGAAGGAATGGTTTAGCTGGAGAAGACATGTTTTGCTATTGAAGATGGTCATGCTGCCCACCATGCTAACTCTAAGCTTCTTGTCATGACAAATTTAAGTTTTCTAACGTGTCAAGCTATAATGTCAAATCAGATGTCCTATGGTTATGGTCATTAAATGTTAGGAGGGCATATTAAAGTTTATTAGAGCGACATCGATTAGGATCCTATGGTTCCCTCGTTCCAGACCACTATTTTCTTNGAATCCCATTATTAATTGCCTATAATTATATATATTTTACACAACTTACTTTTCATATAAGGATCAAGTTTTGGCACTGTAGTGGTGTCAACTTCATAAATCCTTACACACAAAAATTTGGGATCAACATCCTTATAGACGGTAGTTGGTAGAATTTTTGGATCCAAACGTAACTTAACTGGTTGACGGCTCGCGGGTCTAGTGAAGGTAGAATCGCTAGTAACAATGGTGGTATCAACTCTGCTCCCCAGGCGGAACCAGGCAAAAATGCGAGCAGGTAAAGCTTCAGTTGATTTCTTAGAGCGTCTTGCAGATCTGACGTCTTTTCAAATTTCTTTCTTCATGTGAGGGGATACTACACATCTCACACATTTGAGTAACTTGCCAAATGAACATCCTTCTTTGGTAGCTAGTTTCTAGAAAATTGAACTGACACGGGTGATAGGAGTAGGCTTCTTCCTCACCCCATCATGTCCATGAAGTGACGGTAAAGTAACAAAAATCTTTTGGATACTTTTGTACCCATTGGTATCTATTAAGGGATGGAACCTACTCCATTGCAGAAGTGGATATGTCTATGGTATTCTTGACTCATCCAGGTGAGGATCTTTTTTAACAGGTACTTCCTTAGGAGTTTGAGCTATAGCAGCCCTCTAAACTTTCCTGCCATGGTTTCTCCTTTAGGTTAGGGTTAACGGTGTAGTCCTCTATTTTGATCCAATTTCAAACACTGGTGGCAGAACAACCAATTCTTCAATTGGGTCTTCAACGATCGCAACCTCTTTTCCCTTAGCAGAAATGAAAACAACAAGCTTGGTAGGTGCGGCAGTAATCTTGACCTTCTTGTAAGAAGGGAAGTTCTGAAGGCAGCTCAGGTTAAACTCAACAAACAATTCCTGAACCTCTGGAGTGGTGACTTTCATCATGACGAATGGGGCTTTCCCGAGAATGACCTTGAGATCTTCAAATCTGACTCCAAACTTAATCGTAGGGGTGACATTGCAGGCATCGCGACTCGTCGGCAGGTTGCACGAGAAAGTGAGCGTTGGAAACATCATTGCAGCGGCTTCAAAGAGAGAAAGTTCTGGGTTTAGTTATTTGGCCAATACCTCGTAATATTAGTGCGAGCACTAAAAAATTAACAGAGATCAATCTGTAGACCGAGTAATTCTTTATTTAATTTGTGGAGATTTTAAGATTTTTAAGTAAAAATAGTTTGAAAGTAGAAAGGTTTAATTAATATAAGAAAATTAAAGAGCACACGCAACACGACACAATTCAACTTAATTTACAAAATATCAAATCAAACTCAAAAGGGGAAAAAAGGTGTAGTTCAGGACCTAGTGCGAGACCAACTTTACAATGCACCATGCCTAGGTGTAACTAGTCCGCCAACACACTTATTGGAGGTCCGACCCCACACAAAGATTAAAAGTTCTTTAATGGCCTCATGAACCTCTCTGTTCAAAGGTGGTTGAACAGACGGTCCTGAAGTCTAAAAGAGTTGACCGAGTTTTCCCAAGACAGAAATGAGTAAAGCATGCCAACGGAAGAAAGGCAATTTGGTCCAAGAGGGACATGGACACATTGCCGATATAGGAAGATAATGTTCCTTGATTTAATTGAAGAGAGAAGAAAATCCCTAGCTGAGTCTCCTGGAGCTGTCGACACAATTTTGGGGGAGTAGTTGCCCGTTGGAAGTTGTTGTTAGTCAGAATTGAAATCCTGCTGCCCGCTTCGAAAAGACATTTTAATTTACATATATATACATAAATTTAGAAAAATATGAAATCAAACTGACCCCATATTTTTTATAGTTTAATTGAAAGAGAAGTATACCTAAAACTCTGTATCTGTCCCAAAGGATAAACACAATACTTGAGGATGCGGCTTGATCAAATAAACTAAGAAATATATGACATCTGTTTGGTCTACGAAACCATTTTTAATTGCCGACAAGTTCCCCTATTTAATACAAAGAATTAAATAGGGTTTATATTAAGCTGGGTTAGAAAAACTTCCTATAAGAGAAAACCCCTATAGTTAATTACATCTTAGAAAACCGAAGTCACCTAAGAAAACTCTTGATAAAAATCAAGAAATGTTGTCTTCAAAGAGATCAAAAGGATAGGACATTTTAAAGAGATCAAAACAAAAAGGTATGAAAATGGATTGGCTCAAATTTGGAACATTACTTGTAGAATCTAAAAGAGGTAGAACTAGGGGATGTCATAGATCCGGAGGAGAACCTCGGTGACTTCCCAAGCTATTCTAATTTTTGGCTTCAATTTTTAGGAGAAATTATTTGAATGTTTCATCCTGCCAATTTTATTAATTAGGGCTTACACTCACGTAAAACGATCACATAAATAGCCTGGAAGATGTGAGGATTTAGGTCGTGAAGAACGACAATATCAGAATCCTAAGATGGCTTATGGCTTATATTGTACATCAGAGCTGTACAAAAGCCTAAAGATGAGGTGAGGATTTATGTTGCATAAGCAAATAACCACGAAATCCTATGGCTTTGTTGTTTAATTCTAAAGAAGGAATGGTTTAGCTGGAGAAAATATGTTTTTCTATTGAAGATGGTCATGCTGCCCACAATGCTAGCTCTAAGCTCCTTGTCATGACAAATTTAAGTTTTCTAATGTGTCAAGCTATAATGTCAAATCAGATGTCTTATGGTTATGGCCATTAAATGTTAGGAGGGCATATTAAAGTTTATTAGAGCGACATCAGTTAGGATCCTATGGTTCCCTCGTTCCAGACCACTATTTTCTTTTAGATTCACTTAGTCTAAATGAATTTACTAAACTCAACTCAATGAGTTCCATACTTTCATTTAGACCATGGGATGTCTCGTTACTAAACTCAACCATAGGTTACCTCCTCCGAGGGATTCCCAATCATCCGATATAGATGTCTTAATTTAGTTGTGATTGTTATTTANAGTCTAAATGAATTTACTAAACTCAACTCAATGAGTTCCATACTTTCATTTAGACCATGGGATGTCTCGTTAGCAACCATAGGTTACCTCCTCCGAGGGATTCCCAATCATCCGATATAGACGTCTTAATTTAGTTGCAATTGTTATTTGTGATTAAATTTTGAGTTGTCTTATATTTTAAATGTTGTGGCGGTAAATTTTATCTTGGTTGATTAGCTTTGGTTTTGGTTTTGGTGACTATCTTAGTAGTTATTTTTTGGTTTTCATGCAGGGTAACATCGTTGTTTAACATGCAAACTTTATAAGCATAAGAGTATAATGCGGAAAATATAAGAAAAGACGACACTGCAAATTGTAAAAGCGTACCTGGCGAGTATTCTCGTTCCACCACCTGAAATGTTAGTACTTGTAAGATATGTAGATAATATTGCAAGGAATTTAAATTGCATGAGTAGATGAAGGTTTAGCTACCAAACCCAAGTTATGATTTTGTTGAATCTCAGAAGATCTGAGTGACTGATTTTGGAACAAAATATAGCAAGTTCAATTTATCCTTTGAATGTTCAATAGATTTCAAAATGCACGAGGCATGACCCTAGATCATTTTGAAGATCTCCNATCTTAGTAGTTATTTTTTGGTTTTCATGCAGGGTAACATCGTTGTTTAACATGCAAACTTTATAAGCATAAAGTATAATGCAGAAAATATAAGAAAAGATGATACTGCAAATTGTAAAAGCGTACCTGACGAGTATTCTCGTTCCACCACCTGAAATGTTAGTACTTGTAAGATATGTAGATAATATTGCAAGGAATTTAAATTGCATGAGTAGATGAAAGTTTAGCTACCAAACCCAAGTTATGATTTTGTTGAATCTCAGAAGATCTGAGTGAATGATTTTGGAGCAAAATATAGCAAGTTCAATTTATCCTTTGAATGTTCAATAGATTTCAAAATGCACGAGACATGACCCTAGATCATTTTGAAGATCTCTTAAAATATTTCGAGTTCATTTTGGACTTATCATATTGTTCCATTAATCATCTGAGATTAAAGTGTGACTACCTCATTGCTCGGTGAAACTTGACAGTTTAATTATCCCAAGGATATGATACTCAATTAGTCAATTAATGTTCCATTTAAAAGTTATGTGGGTGGGTGCCCTTAAGGCAAGTTTAAGTTATTTAAGATTGTGGTGCCCACAATTAAGGTCAGGCTTGTAGTGTTTTAAGGATGTTAATCACTGATTATGTTATCTTCTAAATCTAATCGATTGGGTTTAGACGTCGAGCCTATGTCACTACTAAGCCTTTTAACAATCATGATGAGTGAAATGGTGTTATCAAAATTTTGATTTCAAGTAATGTATATTCTTATCAAATGGTCAAATCATCCTCAATTTCAAGCTTAAGAAATGTAAACTATCATCTTTCTAACTTAAGCCCATTACTTAAGAATCATTTGATCTAAGTTGACTTCCGAGTCATGAAAATTAGGAGGATTATGATTTTGTTGATGTTGTGCAAGGGTGGTGAATGGGTGTCTACCTTTTAACCCGNACTACCTCATTGCTCGGTGAAACTTGACAGTTTAATTATCCCAAGGATAGGATACTCAATTAGTCAATTAATGTTCCATTTAAAAGTTATGTGGGTGGGTGCCCTTAAGGTAAGTTTAAGTTATTTAAGATTGTGGTACTCACAATTAAGGTCAGGCTTGTAGTGTTTTAAGGATGTTAATCACCGATTATGTTATCTTCTAAATCTGATCGATTGGGATTAGACATCGAGCCTATGTCACTACTAAGCCTTTTAACAATCATGATGGGTGAAATGGTGATTATCAAAATTTTGATTTCAAGTAATGTGTATTCTTATCAAATGGTCAAATCATCCTCAATTTCAAGCTTAAGAAATGTAAACTATCATCTTTCCAACTTAAGCCCATTACTTAAGAATCATTTGATCTAAGTTGACTTATGAGTCATGAAAATTATGAGGATTATGATTTTGTTGATGTTGTGCTAGGGTGGTGAATGAGTGTCTACCTTTTAACCCCATTGTACTTCAATCTTCCAAATATGCTTATTAAGATCAAAATTACTCATCCTTGGTTAATCCTAAATTTTGATTAAGGCACCAAAGTCTAAAATTACTTTTTTGCCCTTGGGGCACTTCACCTAATAACTTCTTAAACACAACTCAAATGACTTTGAGGGTTTAGAGTGTCATATCCATGAGGTAACTATCATGTTTAGAGGAGAATATGTGGACTTCTCATGATTTAATTTAATTTAATTTAACTATGTAAATTTAGAAAATAGGATTTTCAAAAGTTAATTTGTTTAACTTTCCAAAATGAAGTTTTTATTTATGAGAAAATGATTCAAGGTTTTTTTAGGTCAGAGAAATACTTAAGCAAAAATTCATGATTTTTTGAATTAAATTATTATAATTATTTCAATGAGAAAATGGGGAAAATCCATCTTTAAGCTTTTAAAAACTATTTTTAATTTAGGAAAAATTATGGAAAATATTTTAATGTGTCCCAAGTGATCAGAGAAGAATTAGGTACATTTTGAAGTATTTTGGTACTTTTGGGATTTTTAATTATTTTAATTATTTTAAATCCAAAATATGGCTAAAAAATTAAGTATTTTACCTAAAATAATTTTTTCCCTAAGCGCCTCTAATCAAAAGGAGCTTAGAAATCTCATTTTCATAAATTTCTCAAGTGTATTTATTTTATTATAATTATTTTTGTATAAAAATGTCTTAAAAAAATCAACTTTAGTGCTTAAACTAAGTCAAATAATTTTGAAATTTTTACTGTGGGTAAGTATGGTTTTTATAAACAATGTGGGACTAATTTTGTCAATTTTTTATATGTGCTTAATTTACATAAATTCATGGAAGATATTACATTTGATTAAGTATATAAATGTACAAAATAGTTCAAAGCATCACAATATTTGTCCTAGATTTTTCTGACCATAGGAAACCTACTATTTTGATTTATGCAATTAAAATAAGCCAAAATGGTCACCGTAGCTTGAAAATTAGGTTATAAGTATAGAGATGCTCTCTGACTTTGGAAAAATCAGAGAACAACTCCTCTGTGATGAGGAATAAACCCTAAAAATCTCAAGCCATGGTGAGCACTCCTTAATAGTGGAGAGTTAAAATACCCTAGAGGGTATTTAATTAATTAAAAATCATATGTTTATCAAATAATTTTTATCTTTATTCCACATTATTCTCCTATGTTCACTGAGCAAGTGGGTATATTTCTTTTATTTTTATGATTTTTCTATGAAAAGTTATGAATTTTTAAAGATCTGTTATTTTTTAATTAAGTAAAAGCCTTAATTTTCTATTTATCCCAATCGTTCGCCGCGTCATCCTCATCCTTCTCGAAGCGGCACACGTCCTCTCTTGGTTTGACACCATCCTTTGACTCAGCAGCCATGCGTCCCACTGTTCATGCATGAAGACTCGTCCGTCCGTCCAATACACGCTCGGTCAGACGGCTCTCTGTCATCGTCCCCGATAGCCAAAACTCGTGAACCGTCTAACTTTAAACCCTAAGATCTCAGCCTAGACTTAACCAAATCACTTCAGGTTTGTTTCTAGACCTTCATCCACTCAAGAAGAGTACATCTATACGGTTACGTTGCTTTGAATTGCAAGTTTTTTTCATAAAGGACCAAACCGAGCCAAAAAATTAGGCTTAGTGAGTNTATAATTATTTTTGTATAAAAATGTCTTAAAAAAATCAACTTTAGTGCTTAAACTAAGTCAAATAATTTTGAGATTTTTACTGTGGGTAAGTATGGTTTTTATAAACAATGTGGGACTAATTTTGTCAATTTTTGATATGTGTTTAATTTACATAAATTCATGGAAGATATTACATTTGATTAAGTATATAAATGTACAAAATAGTTCAAAGCATCACAATATTTTTCCTAGATTTTTCTGACCATAGGAAACCTACTATTTTGATTTATGCAATTAAAATAAGCCAAAATGGTCACCCTAGCTTGAAAATTAGGTTATAAGTATAGAGATGCTCTTTGACTTTGGAAAAATCAGAGAAAACCTCCTTTGTGATGAGGAATAAACCCTAAAAATCTCAAGCCATGGTGAGCACTCCTTAATAGTGGAGAGTTAAAATACCCTAGAGGGTATTTAATTAATTAAAAATCATATGTTTATCAAATAATTTTTATCTTTATTCCACATTATTATCCTATGTTCACTGAGCAAGTGGGTATATTTTTTTTATTTTTATGATTTTTCTATGAAAAGTTATGAATTTTTAAAGATCTGTTATTTTTTTAATTAAGTAAAAGCCTTAATTTTCTATTTATCCCAATCGTGCGCCGCGTCATCCTCATACTTCTTAAAGCGGCACACGTCCTCTCTTGGTTCGACACCGTCCTTTGACTCAGCAGCCATGCGTCCCACTGTTCATGCATGAAGTCTTGTCCGTCCGTCCAATACACGCTCGGTCAGACAGCTCTCCATCATCGTCCCCGATAGCCAAAACTCGTGAACCGTCTAACTTTAAACCCTAAGATCTCAGCCTAGAATCAACCAAATCACTTCAGGTTTGTTTTTAGACCTTCATCTACTCAAGAAGAGTACCTCTATACGGTTACATTGCTTTGAATTGCAAGTTTTTTTTCACAAAGGACCAAACCTAGCCAAAAAATTAGGCTTAGTGAGCTATAACTTTGCCCAAGAGGTGAGGCCTCAATTGGGTGCTTGTGGAAAACTCAGTGGAGTCTAGCAAACCTCGTGGATGTGTTTATTTCCTCTGGTGAAGTCTCCAAGTATGAGTTCGATCAAAGGGTGGAGCGGCCTTGGTCTAGGGATAGGTTAGAGGGCTCAAGAGGGGGGATTTTGATGGGGATCCTGCTCTCTTATTTTGGTGAAGTTTGGGATCAAATTAATTTGAGGTTTGAGGGAGTTTTTAGGGAGGCTAAATTTTGCCCTGATTTTGAGCTAAGAAATTGAGTCAAGTGATGGGGAAGATGACCAAAGGATGGCTGCAATAGGGTTAGAGAGTCTTGGAGGAGCTCTAGAAATAGTTTTAACAGAGTTCCCCAAAGAAAAATTTTTGATCCCCTTTGAAGCCATGGAGGAGGGGTTTAAGTAACACAGTTTAGGGTGGTTGTCTTAGCCTTCAATTGGGTGCAATATGGAGCTGAGGTGGAGGACTTCAAAATGTTAAACACCAATTAGAGATAGAAACATTGGATGAGTGAAATTGGGTTTGAATTTAGGCATATGGGCTCTCAATTTTGGCTCCTCTGGTGACTAGGGTAGCTGGCCATGGTAGTGGAGGTTCTTAGGTGGCTCAGGAACCTCAGAGGAATCTGTCACAACAGATAATTTGGGCTGGTGATATGTTTTATCAAAGATATCTTTGGCTTAAGCAATTTTGGAAATAAATCCTTTGATTTAGAGGACCTTTGGTTCATGGCTCATCTAGGGTGGCTTTAGTGAGTTTAGCCTGGTCACTAGAGTTCCAAAGTTTGGTGTATAAGTCTTGCCTTGATCAATTTGACATGGCTAGGTCAATTTTGGTGCATGGGTTCAATTTGGGTCAAAATGGCTAAAAGTTGGATTTGGGTTAGTCTAGCCATGACTTTGAGCCCAATTTATTGATCAACATTGTGTATATGATTGTTATGAAGATATTTGGTGAAAGATTGAAGTGATTTTGAGTTCAATTGGAAGCTCAATTTGAAGGATTGTGGGATTTTTGTCAATTTGGGCAAGTTGGGCTAGACTTGGGTCTAGATTGGGCTAAGGTTGGGCTAATTCCAAATTTATGATTGTGAATGGCCTATGAGAATGTCATGAAGAGTTTTCAACATCAATTGAGTGCCAATTTTGGGTTTAGAGCAATCAATATGGTGGAATTTGGAGGTATGGTCAATTTGGGGCAAATATGGGGATTTTTTTTGAAATTAGGTCAAAATTAAATGAAATTGAGGCATCACCGAGGCCAATTTAAGGTCAAATTTGGTGTGTAGGATTGTTATGAAGAGCTTAGGATTCAAATTGGGGCAATTTGAGCAGGCTATGGGGTTCAATTAGGTGAGGTTAGGTCATAGAACCAAAATTGGGGGTTTGACTTAGACATAATTGAGCTCAAAGCATGGGCTAATTAGGCATAGATTTGGTTTAGATTAGTTATGTGAAAAAATAATTTGAGTTTAGGATTGAAATTGAGGGGAATTGAGCTCAAATTGATGGACATTTGAGGTGAATTTGGGGAAATTGGGCCTTTAAAGGCAATTAAGGGGTTTTGGTCAAAATGGTCAAATTGGCCAAATTGGGGGTTCAATTGAAGGGTTCAAAGGGTTTTGGAGACATTTGAAGTGAGTTTGGAGGTTTTGAGAAATTTTGGGGTGCCAAGGGTATTTTTGTAATTTTGGTAAATTTGGGGGTATTTTGGAAATTTTGGAAATTTTTGGTAGATTTGGGCAATTTTTTGTATTTTCAAATGGTTTGAAATGATTTTTGAACAAATTTAGGTATTTTGGGTGAATTTGGGAATTTTGACCAAATTTAGGGTTTCAAGGGCATTTAAGTAATTTGGCTGAATTTAGGGGCAAAATGCCAAGTTGAACATTTTCATAGAATTGGGGTGCCAACTACCCTATATGAGCCATGGACCAATGAAATCCCCATTTGGGTCCTCTATGGACTGGTCTTAGCTAAATCCTAGCCTAGGGCTGATGGGCTTAGGGGCTCATCTACATGAGTCTCCCAAATAATCAAGGGATCAAAGTCAACAATTTGGGTTTAGGGTTGTGAGTGGATATAGGTGATAGTGAATGCAGGTGAGTGAACCAGCTCCAGAACAACATCAAGTGTCAACTTTAAGGCTAGATAACCCTATGGGAACTCTCCTTGAGATCCCTCATAGTGACCCCACCTACTAAGTGCTAGAGGTTAGGACCAATATGTGGAGCTTCAAGTCAAGCAAGGAAGAGTTTAGAATTTCTAATGGTGAGGGTTTCTTTTTGGTTTTCTAGGAATAATCAACAGGAAAGTCCTATGGCTAGATCCTAGGCCACAACAGAGGGAAAACTAAATCTCAAACAAAAGTGAGGTCAACAGAAGGCTAATCATAAACCATAATATCACGAGCATAACATAAATTTTAGAAATGATTATATTTTTATATTAATATATGAAAATTAAATGTAAAGGGGCCCTATATATGAAAAATTGGGTTGAATTTAGAAAATATTTCTCCTTCCTACACCCTATTCCTTAATTGTGATTAGGGTTGAAAACGAGCCTAGCTTGAGCGAGCTAGGCTAGGCTCGTGGCTATAAATTTTTAGGGTTATTTACATGCATACTGACCCGACCCGCACTTACTAGTATTTTTAATCTCCTGAATTATTCTAAAAAATGTATCTCATTTTATATCTTGTGGCTAGTGTGAATTCTTGCACTGATTTATGAATTATATAATAGATTTTCACACTAGTGGTACTACGCAAGTATAAGTATCGTTTCAAGTAATAATAATTTCCTTAAAAACCCCAATATCAATCCCACGAGGAATGCAGTAACTCTAAAAATCAACTTAAATAAATTCTATTTAAATTATAAATTAAAAATATAAAAGGTGTAAAATAATATGCTTGCCAAAAATTACTACTAAAAGAGCTAAAAAAGAGAGTAACAACTAATTGTAACGGCTTAACAAAATATAACTACTAGTTTGAATATTATGAAAAAACCTTTTCCCTTGCAAAGAGGTTTTAATCTATGTATGATTCAAATGATTTAAGAAAAAATTGAGTTATTGTTACAAATAGAAACATACCTTATTCCTTACCCCCTCTCAGTGCTTGTAAGGAACATTAGCTAACTTAAGATTGATTCCTTAACATCTCGACTACACATCAATGCTATCTAGCTTCTCACCTCTAGATGCCCCTAGCCTATTGATCCTGACTTTTATGATAGTACTACGAAGTATGTGTGTGGTTATATTCTCAATTTACTTATTTATATTTTTTCCTTTACAACAACACCAAAAACTTAACTCTGAAGCAATTATGAGTGCAACTAATATATTTAAATATTGGGATATTACGCAAGTATACATATCCTTATCAAGTAATATAGGAATTTTAATTAAGCCCAGAATATCGAACCCACAACGAGTACTACAAATTTGTAAGAAGAAATTAGATAACAAACTTTACTTTAGAAAATATTCTTACTCAAACTATAGATGTTATAATAGGAATGAAAGTTCCATTCTTTTTGGTAATTTTTTATAATTGAAAATAAAATAAACAACTAACTAAATTTAGCTAAATTTTTGTAAGACAAAAGCAATATAAATAAAATATATTTTTCCTTATCATAAGCTAGCAACAAGTACATGAATTCTATTATGGAAGTATTCAAATTGTGTTTTGCCAAATAAGAGCAATATTATTCTTTACTCTTACTAGAGATGCTATAAATAATATTGGCTAATTTAAAGTTTGAATAGTCCTGAACATGGGCTAGGTAGGGAATGTATTAGCTGTCATTTTAGAGTTCCCCCTTCTCCCTCCACTTGGGGGCTATCATCTTGTATTGAGACCTAAAACAATAAACCAAATTGGGGGCTTTAGCCTGTCACTCTAAAGTTCTCTAACTCTATACCCTTCAAAGTTTATTTCCCTATTTATTTGCACTCAACCATATGAATTACATTCTCATCCATACAATCTCATGTGATTCTTACCATTAGTTGACTGAGACAATACCATCTCAAATCTTACATGTTCTTAAAATAAATATTAACATCTTACTTGGCCAAATCAAGAAATAAATGAAGTATAAGGATTAAAATCATCACAACTTCTTCCAGTATTAAAAACAAATACTTCACACAACTTCCATCCAACACTTAATTACTTATCATTTTAAAAAAAACTACTCAGAATTCATGTAGAAAACACAACAACTTTTAAGTTTAAAAGTAAAAATCTTGTAAACACACAAGAAATCTAAATTAAAACCAAATGTAGTCACAAAGATAAAAACTTATCTCAAATTTCTGCCCACCAAACTCTTGAAGTTCCTTTGAACCTCTGCCTTTCTCTTAAAATACTCTCTACTAACACAACTATAATTCCTCCCTTTCTTCTATCTAAAAGTATCCTAATTAATCTAAGAGAGTGGTAGAAAGAAGTCCCAAAGAGAGGGGGTGATGATGAACTTTTCAATTCAATTCAATTCCTTCTTTTACAATTTTCTAAAAGGTGCTTTAGTGCCTCTTCAAAATTGTGTCCTCATTCAATGAATCTTCCAAGAGTTTCCACCTTTCAATAGCCATTTAAATGTATTTTTGTGTTCATTAACCATTATCCACATTTTCACTAAGAGTTGCTTCAGACACCCCTTCAAATTTTGTCTAAATTCATTAAATTTTCAAATAAATACCTTTAGTGTGTAAGTGCAAGGTCCTCGGTGCATAGGCGCAACCTTCTCTGTTTTTCTGCCACTTAAGAGCTAGTCCGAGGCGCTTAGGTGCCAGAGTTCATTTGCACACCTTCTTCATTTTTACTCAAAATTTGACATTTTCACTCCTTTCACCATTTTTATCCATTTAACTATACCNGAAGGCTAAATTTTGCCCTGATTTTGAGCTAAGAAATTGAGTCAAGTGATGGGGAAGATGACCAAAGGATGGTTGCAATAAGGTTAGAGAGTCTTGGAGGAGCTCTAGAAATAGTTTTAACAGAGTTCCCCAAAGAAAAAATTTTTAACCCCTTTGAAGCCATGGAGGAGGGGTTTAAGTAACACAGTTTAGGGTGGTTGTCTTAGCCTTCAATTGGGTGCAATGTGGAGCTGAGGTGGAGGACTTCAAAATGTTAAACACCAATTAGAGATAAAAACATTGGATGAGTGAAATTGGGTTTGAATTTAGGCATATGGGCTTTCAATTTTGGCTCCTCTGGCGACTAGGGTAGCTGGCCATGGTAGTGGAGGTTCTTAGGTGGCTCAGGAACCTCAGGAATCTGTCACAACAGATAATTTGGGCTGGTGATATGTTTTATCAAAGATATCTTTGGCTTAAGCAATTTTGGAAATAAATCCTTTGATTTAGGGGACCTTTGGTTCATGGCTCATCTAGGGTGGCTTTAGTAAGTCTCGCTTGGTCACTAGGGTTCCAAAGTTTGGTGTATAAGTCTTGCCTTGATCAATTTGACATGGCTAGGTCAATTTTGGTGCATGGGTTCAATTTGGGTCAAAATTGCTAAAAGTTGGATTTGGGTTAGGCAAGCTATGACTTTGAGCCCAATTTATTGATCAACATTGTGTATATGATTGTTATGAAGATATTTGGTGAAAGATTGAAGTGATTTTGAGTTCAATTGGAAGCTCAATTTGAAGGATTGTGGGATTTTTGTCAATTTGGGCAAGTTGGGCTAGACTTGGGTCTAGATTGGGCTAAGGTTGGGCTAATTCCAAATTTATGATTGTGAATGGCCTATGAGAATGTCATGAAGAGTTTTCAACATCAATTGAGTGCCAATTTTGGGTTTAGGGCAATCAATATGGTGGAATTTGGAGGTATGGTCAATTTGGGGCAAATATGAGGAATTTTTTTGAAATTAGGTCAAAATTAAATGAAATTGAGGCTTCACCGAGGCCAATTTAAGGTCAAATTTGGTGTGTAGGATTGTTATGAAGAGCTTAGGATTCAAATTGGGGCAATTTGAGTAGGCTATGGGGTTCAATTAGGTGAGGTTAGGTCATAAAACCAAAATTGGGGGTTTGACTTAGACAAAATTGAGCTCAAAGCATGGGCTAATTAGGCATAAATTTGGTTTAGATTGGTTATGTGAAAAATTAATTTGAGTTTAGGATTGAAATTGAGGGGAATTGAGCTCAAATTGATGGACATTTGAGGTGAATTTGAGGAAATTGGGCCTTTAAAGGCAATTAGGGGGTTTTGGTCAAAATGGTCAAATTGGCCAAATTGGGGGTTCAATTGAAGGGTTCAAGAGACATTTGAAGTGATTTTGGAGGTTTGGGAAATTTTGGGGTGCCAAGTGTAATTTTGTAATTTTAGTAAATTTGGGTGGATTTGGGCAATTTTTGTATTTTCAAATGGTTTGAAATGATTTTTGAACAAATTTAGGTATTTTGGGTGAATTTGAGGATTTTGACCAAATTTAGGGTTTCAAGGGCATTTAAGTAATTTGGGTGAATTTAAGGGCAAAAGGCCAAGTTGAACATTTTCGTAGAATTGGGGTGCCAACTACCTTATATGAGCCATGGACCAATGAAATCCTCATTTGGGTCCTCTATGGACTGGTCTTAGCTAAATCCTAGCCTAGGGCTGATGGGCTTAGGGGCTCTTCTACGTGAGTTTCCCAAATAATCAAGGGATCAAAGTCAACAATTTGGGTTTAGGGTTGTGAGTAGATATAGGTGATATTGAGTGCAAGTGAGTGAACCAGCTCCAGAACAACATCAAGTGTCAACCCTAAGGCTAGATAACCCTATGGGAACTCTCCTTGAGATCCCTCATAGTGACCCCACCTACTAAGTGCTAGAGGTTAGGACCAATATGTGGAGCTTCAAGTCAAGCAAGGAAGAGTTTAGAATTTCTAATGGTGAGGGTTTCTTTTTGTTTTTCTAGGAATAGTCAACAGGAAAGTCCTATGGCTAGACCCTAGGCCACAACAGAGGGAAAACTAAATCTCAAACAAAAGTGAGGTCAACAGAAGGCTAATCATAAACCATAATATCACGAGCATAACATAAATTTTAGAAATTATTATATTTTTATATTAATATATGAAAATTAAATGTAAAGGGGCCCTATATATGAAAAATTAGGTTGAATTTGGAAAATATTTCCCCTTCCTACACCCTATTCCTTAATTGTGATTAGGGTTGAGAGTGAGCCTAGCTTGAGCGAGCTAGGCTAGGCTATTGGCTATAAATTTTTAGGGTTATTTACATGCATACTGACCCGACCCGCACTTACTCGTATTTTTAATCTCCTGAATTATTCTAAAAAATGTATCTCATTTTATATCTTGTGGCTAGTGTGAATTCTTGCACTGATTTATGAATTATATAATAGATTTTCACACTAGTGGTACTACGCAAGTATAAGTATCGTTTCAAGTAATAATAATTTCCTTAAAAACCCCAATATCAATCCCACGAGGAATGCAGTAACTCTANTGAATACTTGCACTGATTTATGAATTATATAATAGATTTTCACACTAGTGGTACTACGCAAGTATAAGTATCATTTCAAGTAATAATAATTTCCTTAAAAACCCTAATATCGATCCCACGAGGAATGCAGTAACTCTTAAAATCAACTTAAATAAATTCTATTTAAATTATAAATTAAAAATATAAAAGGTGTAAAATAATATGCTTGCCAAAAATTACTACTAAAAGAGCTTAAAAAGAGAGTACAACTAATTGTAACGGCTTAACAAAATATAACTACTAGTTTGAATATTATGAAAAAAACCTTTTCCCTTGCAAAGAGGTTTTAATCTATATATGATTCAAATGATTTAAGACAAAATTGAGTTATTGTTACAAATAGAAACATACCTTATTCCTTACCCCCTCTCAGTGCTTGCAAGGAACATTAGCTAACTTAAGATTGATTTCTTAACAGCTCGACTACACATCAATGCTATCTAGCCTCTCACCTCTAGATGTCCTTAGCCTATTGATCCTGACTTTTACGATAGTACTACGAAGTATGTGTGGTTATATTCTCAATTTACTTATATTTTTTCCTTTACAACAACACCAAAAACTTGAATCTGAAGCAATTATGAGTGCAACTAATATATTTAAATATTGGGATATTACGTAAGTATACATATCCTTATCAAGTAATATAGGAATTTTTATTAAGCCCAGAATATCGAACCCACAGCGAGTACTAGAAATTTGTAAGAAGAAATTATATAACAAACTTTACTTTAGAAAATATTCTTACTCAAACTATAGATGTTATAATAGGAATGAAAGTTCCATTCTTTTTGGTAATTTTTTATAATTGAAAATAAAATAAACAACTAACTAAATTTAGCTAAATTTTTGTAAGACAAAAGCAATATAAATAAAATATATTTTTCCTTATCATAAGTTAGCAACAAGTATATGAATTATATTATGGAAGTATTCAAATTATGTTTTTCCAAATAAGAGCAATATTATTCTTTACTCTTACTAGAGATGTTATAAATAATATTGGCTAATTTAAAGTTTGAATAGTCCTGAACATGGGCTAGGTAGGGAATGTATTAGCTGTCATTTTAGAGTTCCCCCTTCTCCCTCCACTTGGGGGCTATCATCTTGTATTGAGACCTAAAACAATAAACCAAATTGAGGGTTTTAGCTTGTCACTCTAAAGTCCTCTAACTCTTTACCCTTCAAAGTTTATTTCCCTATTTATTTGCACTCAACCATATGAATTACATTCTCATCCATACAATCTCATTTGATTCTTACCATTAGTTGACTGAGACAATACCATCTAAAATCTTACATGTTCTCACAATAAATATTAATATCTTACTTGGCCAAATCAAGAAGTAAATGAAGTATAAGGATTAAAATCATCACAACTTCTTCCAGTATTAAAAACAAATACTTCACACAACTTCCATCCAACACTTAATTACTTATCATTAAAAAAAAAGATAAAGAAAACTACTCAGAATTCATGGAGAAAACACAACAACACTTAAGTTTAAAAGTAAAAATCTTGTAAACACACAAGAAATCTAAATTAAAACCAAATGTAGTCACAAAGATAAAAACTTATCTCAAATTTCTCCCCACCAAACTCTTGAAGTTCCTTTGAATCTCTTCCTTTCTCTTAAAATACTCTCTACTAACACAGCTATAATTCCTCCCTTTCTTCTCTCTAAAAGTATCCTAATTAATCTAAGAGAATGGTAGAAAGAAGTCCCAAAGAGAGGGTCGACGATGAACATTTTAATTCAATTCAAGTCCTTTTACAATTTTTTAAAAGGTGCTTTAGTGCCTTTTCAAAATTGTGTCCACATTCAATGAATCTTCTAAGAGTTTCCACTTTTCAATAGCCATTTAAATGTATTCTTGTGTTCATTAACCATTATCCACGTTTTCACTAAGAGTTGCTTCAGACACCCCTTCAAATTTTGTCTAAATTCATTAAATTTTGAAATAAATACCTTTAGCGTGTAAGTGAGAGGTCTTCGATGCATAGGCGCAACCTTATCTGTTTTTCTGCCGCTTAAGAGCTAGTCCTAGGCGCTTAGGTGCCAGAGTTCATTTGCACACCTTCTTCATTTTTACTCAAAATTTGACATTTTCACTCATTTCACCATTTTTTATCCATTTGACTATACTTAAAATAAAAACACTCAAATACCTTCCATTAAAGCGCAATATCCTCAAAAATAGGTATAAAATTTGGTACATAAGTGTTATATATTTTAGGTGTATCAAAATCCCCAAATTTAAAGTGTTACTTATCCTCACNAAATACCTTCCATTAAAGCGCAATATCCTCAAAAATAGGTATAAAATTTGGTACATAAGTGTTATATATTTTTGGTGTATCAAAATCCCCAAAATTAAAATGATAATTATCCTCAAGTGACACTCTAATCCTTCAAAACCAAAATAAGTAGATTGTGCAAATGAGTTTCTTTAAGATATTTTAAAATTTTGATCTAGAAATATAGTAGTCTAATTTAAAAAAACTTTAGTAAATGAAACCAACTTTGAGTTTAAAAATCTTTAATGTAAAGAAGTATGAAAATATGAGTTCATATCTAGTTTAGAAATACCTTTAAATTCTCTAATATTATATCCTTAAGAGTAAGAGTTTCTCAAGTTTTATACTTTAAAAAGATCAGATGTGGAACCAATTTTTCATTAAACACTAGTCCTCAAGCTTCTCTTTCATATTTTAACTTTCTTTTTCTTTTTTTTTCTTTTCAGGTGAGGATTACTATATCTGGATAAACCTTTAATAATTTTAAATTCCACTCTTCCTTTCCTAAAGCAAAGGTTTGATATAAATCCTTTACTTTAAAATATAATAATAGTTTTAAAAATTATTTTTATTAAAAGAAATTTAAGTATTGAAAATAAAAGTCTAATCCTTCTAAAATTTTCAAAAATATAACTTCTCCTATTAAAGATAGTTACACAATATTTATCATTTCTACACTAAAAATTTTTAATTTAAAATTTTTCTTCATTACTTTAGGTTTCAATTAAATTTTCTTACTCATTTCTATATTCAAAATTTTACTTCCCTAATATAACTTCTTACACATACTCATTTTTTTTCCAATCAAAATCAATTTTATTTGTAGCAAATTTGAGAAAAAAATAAAATTCAAGTTTTGGAAATTTGTTTTTCATCCCCCAAAACTTAATTTTTTATTAAGATAAAAATTGTAGCATAATATAGATATAGGCAGGAATGAAAACTAAAAATAACATACTTACAGGAATTTTCATACCCTAAATATACAAGTACAAAAATTAAAAACATGAGTAAAAATTAATTGATCAAATTTTAACTTAATTTTGACATATATGAGGTTCATTACACTTATATGCAGTGGAGGATAACATAAAAACAAATAAAAACACACTAACATAAATTCACAAATGAAACAAAAAGAAAATACATGGTAGAAAATTGAAAATTTAAACATGAAGTTCATAAGTGAAAGTTAGTGATATTCTAAACCTTTATAATATCTTTGGAATAAGTTCTACAAAAACCAACAAAATACACTAAACAACACTTTTAACACAATTACTACCAAGAAAATAAAATGTAACTACTCACAACAACACAAATGCCTCCCAACAGTATCTAACACAACAAATAACAACACAATAAATAACAGCAGTCTAAACAATTACAACACATAACAGAGTAGCAGTTCAATACAACTGCAACATTTAAAGTTCACAATTTAAAAATTAAATTACTCAAATCAATCCTCCTCCTCTTCCTCCTCATCATCATCATCACTGTCTCATAAGGTAGTAGGCTTATATGAAGGGTATTGTGGATATGAAGTAAATACCACAATTTGGTCACCTCTGAAAAGGTTTTCCAAAGATGAGTGATAATTTTCTTCATAATCACTATGTATTTTCATGTAACTATCAATATGTTTTACACAGTTCTCCAAATTTAGTTCCTTATCTGTTGNAGTAGTCTAATTTAAAAAAACTTTAGTAAATGAAACCAACTTTGAGTTTAAAAATCTTTAATGTAAAGAAGTCTGAAAATATGAGTTCATATCTAGTTTAGAAATACCTTTAAATTCTCCAATATTATATCTTTAAGAGTAAGAGTTTCTCAAGTTTTATACTTTAAAAAGATCAGATGTGGAACCAATTTTTCATTAAACACTAGTCCTCAAGCTTCTCTTTCATATTTTAACTTTCTTTTTCTTTTTTTTTCTTTTCAGGTGAGGATTACTATATCTGGATAGACCTTTAATAATTTTGAATTCCACTCTTCCTTTCCTAAAGCAAAGGTTTGATATAAATCCTTTACTTAAAAATATAATAATAGTTTTAAAAATTATTTCTATTAAAAGAAATTTAAGTATTGAAAATAAAAGTCTAATCCTTCTAAAATTTTCAAAAATATAACTTCTCCTATTAAAGATAGTTACACAATATTTATCATTTCTACGCTAAAAATTTTTAATTTAAAATTTTTCTTCATTACTTTAGGTATCAATTAAATTTTCTTACTCATTTCTATATTCAAAATTTTACTTCCCTAATATAACTTCATACACATAATCATTTTTTTTCCAATCAAAATCAAGTTCATAAGTGAAAGTTAGTGATATTCTAAACCTTTATAATATCTCTGGAATAAGTTCTACAAAAACCAACAAAATACACTAAACAACACTTTTAACACAATTACTACCAAGAAAATAAAATGTAACTACTCACAACAACACAAATGCCTCCCAACGGTATCTAACACAACAAATAACAACACAATAAATAGCAACAGTCTAAACAATTACAACACATAACAGAGTAGCAGTTCAATACAACTGCAACATATAAAGTTCACAATTTAAAAATTAAATTACTCAAATCAATCCTCCTCCTCTTCCTCCTCCTCATCATCATCACTATCTCATAAGGTAGTAGGATTATATGAAGGGTATTGTGGATATGAAGTAAATACCACAATTTGGTCACCCCTGAAAAGGCTTTCCAAAGATGAGTGATATTTTTCTTCGTAATCACTATGTATTTTCATGTAACTATCATTATGTTTTACACAGTTCTCCAAATTTAGTACCTTATCTGCTATATAGTTGATGTTATCTAACATCCTTTGCATCAATTTTGCCTATAAATCAGAACTAGTATATTGACCTTGCGATGTAGATGCTCATGAAGTAGAAGCATGAGATGTAGAGGCACTAGAACTTCTAAAAATTCCTCCTCTCCAGCCAAATATAGAATGTTCTGAATAATATTTCACATTGACACTTGTGATAGGCTTTAGAGCCTGTAGAATCTCCTCCCAACTATCAAATATAACACCAACCTACTCAGATAAAGAAAAGATTAAGGATGCAAATCCAAAACCTGCTATAGTGGCAGCAATAGCAGAACCGGTGATCATCCAATAGATCAAGGATCCATTATCGATCAACTTAAACTGTTGAATTCAATAGTTCAGAGTTGCTCTTTCTCTTGTAACTTCACTAAGGTGATTGGTAGGGAGTAGACGAGCTGAAATAAAATAGTGCCATGCTTTTGTCGTGGCATCAAGATTTGATGCAATGAAATTTACTCTCCTTTCATTTGTTATTTTCCATAATCCTCCTCCCACAGTCAATGAAGATATAATTTCATTAAACTCCTCCTCTGTAGGATTATAATTTGAATAAAAACACAACACACTTGGGGGCAGCTGGTAAAACAAATTCATTACCTCAGAGTAAAAAGCTACTAATTTTCCTTTAAGCATAACTTGATCTTCCTCTACCGTAGGGAGATTAGCATAGAACTCCCAAACCACATAAATCACCGCTACACAAAAAAAAAGAATCATTCCCACTGTCGGCGAACTATTAAATCTTCAACACCTCTACCTAGATTTTTGAAACAAAGCTCAAGGTTCAATTTTCTTGATTGTATCGCTTCAATATATCTATCATGAGCTTTCAAACAAACAAATTTATTGGAATCGAAGTTGGACTTCCCCTTTCTCCTCTTCATTTTTTGTGTCATTTTTAAAAATCACATAAAATTCACAATAAATCCTAATCTCAAATCTAAATCACTAAACTTAACTTCCAAAAACTTAAACTACCATTTCCATGTATTTTCCATAGTTTTTTCTTAAATTTTCACCATGAATAGTGATTTTTGGATAAATCCCAAATGTACTCAAAATATATGGTGAAAATAAAAATTTTCTACATAGAAGTGAAGCGCTCACCTTGAGAAGATCAAATCTAGCAAATTTGGCTTAATTCTACCAAGAAAATTTTCACTTTTGAGAAGCTCTAAGTCCCAAAGTCATGAACTTTCAAGGTAGAAGGTGACGGCCGAGGCAAAAATTGGCATTTTTTGATCCAAATTTTCATTTTTAACCGTTTAAGAACAAAATTAAGTGAATCGGCGCTTAAGCGCAACTTGTTTAGCGCTTAGGTGCCTACCTCTTGGGTAACCAATGCTTAAGCGCGGAGTGTTAGCACTTAGGTGCCAGTGCACAAATTTTGATACTTTTGATTTTTAAGTGAAATGCACATCTAGCCTAATGGTCTTATAAATATTAATAACTATTTTCTTCCCCTTCACTCTACTCTTTCTAAAATTCACCAATTTTCACAAATTTGATTCAACACAAAATTTCACACACAAACAAATACTTTATTAATTTCACAAACAAGTACAAACACCTGTGATACATAATTTTTCAATCCAAAAGAGTCTTGGATGAGATAACTCCTAAACACATATTTCAAATACTAAACAAACTTATCATAAAAACACATAAAACAAACTCAACACTAACATCATGACACCTAAAACAAACAAACACTAACACAAAAAAAACAACTAAACTCTAGAACATAATTCCAGTCTTCTTTTGGTGGAACATATTCTAGCCTTTCATTTGTTTTTCTTGTGGCATTCAGAATATAAATCTGATAGAACGGACGGAGGTGAAGAACTCTTGTTGAGTCTTCTTCAATTCATTTGTTTTTTAAGTGCATCGCCTTGTCCGCTTCTTTGATATAACTTGTATGGAGAAATTGCATTTTAAGTTTCCATCCAATGTGCTCCAGATGTGTGTTAGTCTCATTCACTTTTGTTTTGAATGAAGCCACGCCAGCCTCAATTTTCGTGATCTTCTCAGCTATTCCTTCTATATTAACGACTAGGAATTCGTTGCATAACTCTTGCGTACTTTGACTTACAAACTTTTACTTCATGGCTTCTTATTTTTTCTTCATTTCAATTTCCCAAGAAGACATTTTTGTAATTTCTCTCTTCACTTAGATTTTAACATGAAAATTTAAAGTAGGGTGAAAATTCTCTTCATTCCATACTTTTTATAGTTCTTGGATGAATCCCAGACCCACTGCACATGTTCACAAACCACTAAACCAGGTTTAATTCTTCTAGAAACTAAATTTTGCATGTTTTTTTAACTGTCGCGCTTAAGTGGNACTAATTTTCCTTTAAGCATAACTTGATCTTCCTCTACCGTAGGGAGATTAGCATAGAACTCCCAAACCACAAAAATCACCGCTACACAAAAAAAAAGAATCATTCCCACTGTCAGCGAACTATTAAATCTTCAACAGCTCAACCTAGATTTTTGAAACAAAGCTAAAGGTTCAATTTTCTTGATTGTATCGCTTCAATATATCTATCATGAGCTTTCAAACTAACAAATTTATTGGAATCGAAGTTGGACTTCCCCTTTCTCCTCTTCATTTTTTGTGTCATTTATAAAAATCACATAAAAATCACAATAAATCCTAATCTCAAATCTAAATCACTAAACTTAACTTCCAAAAACTTAAACTACCATTTCCATGTATTTTCCATAGTTTTTTCTTAAACTTTCACCATGAATAGTGATTTTTGGATAAATCCCAAATGTACTCAAAATATTTGGCGAAAATAAAAATTTTCTACATAGAAGTGCAGCGCTCACCTTGAGAAGATCAAATCTAGCAAATTTGCCTTAATTCTACCAAGAAAATCTTCACTTTTGAGAAGCTCTAGGTCCCAAAGTCATGAACTTTCAAGGTAGAAGGTGACGGCCGAGGCAAAAATTGGCATTTTTTGATACAAATTTTCATTTTTAACCGTTTAAGAACAAAATTAAGAGAATCGGCGCTTAAGCGCAACTTGTTTAGCGCTTAGGTGCCTACATCTTGGGTAACCAATGCTTAAGCGCGGAGTGTTAGCACTTGGGTGCCAGTTTACAAATTTTGATACTTTTGATTTTTAAGTGAAATGCACATCTAGCCTAATGGTCTTATAAATATTAATAACTATTTTGTTCCCCTTCACTCTACTCTTTCTAAAAATTCACCAATTTTCACAAATTTGATTCAACACAAAATTTCACACACAAACAAATACTTTATTAATTTCACAAACAAGTACAAACACCTGTGATACATAATTTTTCAATCCAAAAGAGTCTTGGATGAGATAACTCCTAAACACATATTTCAAATACTAAACAAACTTATCATAAAAACACATAAAACAAACTCAACACTAACATCATGACACCTAAAACAAACAAACACTAACATAAAAAAACAACTAAACTCTAGAACATATTTCCGGTCTTCTTTTGGTGGAACATATTCTAGCCTTTCATTTGTTTCTCTTGTGGCATTCATAATATAAATCTGATAGAACGGATGGAGGTGAAGAACTCTTGTTGAGTCTTCTTCAATCCATTTGTTTTTTAAGTGCATCGCCTTGTCCACTTCTTTGATATAACTTGTATGGAGAAATTGCATTTTAAGTTTCCATCCAATGTGCTCCAGATGTGTGTTAGTCTCATTCACTTTTGCTTTGAATGAAGCCGCACCAGCCTCAATCTTCGTGATCTTCTCAGCTATTCCTTCTATATTAACGACTAAGAATTCGTTGCATAACTCTTGCGTACTTTGACTTACAAACTCTTACTTCATGGCTTCTTATTTCTTCTTCATTTCAATTTCCCAAGAAGACATTTTTGTAAGTTCTCTCTTCACTTAGACTTTAACATGAAAATTTAAAGTAGGGTGAAAATTCTCTTCATTCCATACTTTTTATAGTTCTTGGATGAAGCCCAGACCCACTACACATGTTCACAAACCACTAAACCAGGTTTAATTTATCTAGAAACTAAATTTTGCATGTTTTTTTAACTGTCGCGCTTAAGTGACGATGCCTAATTTAGCACAGGTTTTCTTAATGTCCAAATATACATTCTAACAAGTCTCAGTTATCAATTAAGGTTTTAGAATCATCAATAAATTAATATATATTAAAAAATACTACCACATATTTGTTAATCAAACAAAATAGAAAAACATTTAAAATAGAAACATACTGATAACTCTGGGTTGCCTCCCACAAAGCACTTGGTTTAACGTTGTCAGCTCGACCTAACCAATATTTATTCTAGTTGACCCAACAACATAAGGTCATTTAATTTAAGTTGATCCACTATGTAATAGGGTTTCAGTTTGTGGCCATTCACTTTAAATATTTTCTCAGTTTTAGGATTTTTGATATCCACAGCTCCATAGGGATAAATGTTTATCACAACAAATGGACCCATCCACCTGAACTTAAGTTTTCCTAGAAATAATCTTAACCTTGCATTATATAGCAAAACTTGTTGCCCTGACTCAAAATTTTTAGTAAGAATTCTTTGATCTTGCCACATCTTCATCTTTTCTTCATAAATCTTAGCATTCTCACAAGATTCATTCTTTATCTCTTCAAGCTCATTTAATTGTAATATTATTTTCTCACCATTATCCTTTAAATTATAATTGAATTCCTTGATAGCCCAATAGGCTTTATGCTCAAACTCAACTGGTAAATGATAAGCTTTCCCAAATATTAGCCTATATGAGGACATTCTTATATGAGTTCTATATGTAGTCCTATAAGCCCAAGAAGCATAGTCAAGTTTGACTGACCAATCCATTTTTTTAGATTTATAGATTTTTCCAATATTCTTTTAATTTCACGATTTGATAATTCAGCCAAACCACTTGCCTGAGGATGATAAGTAGTAGTAATTCGATGGTTGATATGATATTTCTTTAATAATTTCTCCATCATTGCATTTTTGAAATGACTTCCCCAATCAGTTATGATCACTCTTGACATCCCAAATCTACAAAATATGTTCATTCTTAAAAACTTTGCAACACTTTGAGCATCACATCGAGGTAAGACAACAACTTCTATCCATTTGGATATATAGTCTACTGCGATTAATATATATAAATTTCTGAAAAATGGAATAAATGGTCCCAAAAAATCTAATCCCCAAATATCAAATATCTCAACTTCCAACACATAATTGAGGGGCATCTCATTTCTCCTAGAAACATTGCCTAGTTGTTGACATCAATCACAAGTTTTGATACAAGTGTTAACATCTCTAAAGAATGTAGGCCAATAAAATCCAAATTACAAATTTTTANTAAATATTTTCTCAGTTTTAGGATTTTTGATATCCACAGCTCCATAGGGATAAATGTTTATCACAACAAATGAGCCAATCCACCTGGACTTAAGTTTTCCTGGAAATAATCTTAACCTTGCATTATATAACAAAACTTGTTGCCCTGACTCAATATTTTTAGTAAGAATTCTTCGTCTTGCCACATCTTCATCTTTTCTTCATAAATCTTAGCATTCTCACAAGATTCATTCTTTATCTCTTCAAGCTCATTTAATTGTAATATTATTTTCTCACCATTATCCTTTAAATTATAATTGAATTCCTTGATAGCCCAATAGGCTTTATGCTCAAACTCAACTGGTAAATGATAAGCTTTCCCAAATATTAGCCTATATGAGGACATTCCTATATGAGTTCTATATGTAGTCCTATAAGCCTAAGAAGCATAGTCAAGTTTGACTGACAAATCCATTTTTTTAGATTCATAGATTTTTCCAATATTCTTTTAATTTCACGATTTGATAATTCAGCCAAACCACTTGCCTGAGGATGATAAGTAGTAGTAATTCGATGGTTGATATGATATTTCTTTAATAATTTCTCCATCATTGCATTTTTGAAATGACTTCTCCAATCAGTTATGATCACTCTTGACATCCCAAATCTACAAAATATGTCCATTCTTAAAAACTTTGCAACACTTTGAGCATCACATCGAGGTAAGACAACAACTTCTATCCATTTGGATATATAGTCTACTGCGATTAATATATATAAATTTCTGAAAAATGGAATAAATGGTCCCAAAAAATCTAATCCCCAAATATCAAATATCTCAACTTCCAAGACATAATTGAGGGGCATTTAATTTCTCCTAGAAACATTGCCTACTCGTTGACATCGATCACAAGTTTTGATATAAGTGTTAACATCTCTAAAGAATGTAGGCCAATAAAATCCAAATTACAAATTTTTGTATGTTGTTTAACAACACCAAAATGTCTCCCAAAATTAGAATTATGACATTTTTGGATAATTTCAAAAGTTTCTTCAAAAGACATACATCTTCAAATAATCAGATCCTTTTCTTGTTTATATAAAAACAGGTCATCCTAAAAATAAGTCTTAGCTTTAAATAAAAATTTCCTTTTCTGTTGGTATGTCATTCCATAGGATATAATATCACTAACAATAAAGTTTACAATGTCGATATATCATGGAACACACCACTCGTTAACATCGAACAATTCTTCATCTGAAAAATGTTTATTAATTTCTTTTTTAAAACAAAGTGGTTTTTCTAATTCAAGCCTGGATAGATGATCAACAATTTGATTCTCAGCTCCCTTCATATTTACTATCTCAAAGTCAAATTCTTGCAAAAGAAGAATTCATCTTATCAGTCTTGGTTTTGTATCCTTTATTTTCATTAAAAAATTTTAATAGCAGAATGATCAGTATGCACGACATATTTAGTTCCAATTAAGTATGATATGAATTTATCAAAAGCATATACCACTACTAGTAACTCTTTCTCAGTTAAGATATAATTAATTTGAGCTTCATTAAGAGTTCTACTAGCACAATAGATTACTTTGAAAATCTTATCATACTTTTGTCCTAAAATACCTCCAAAAGCATTATCACTTGCATCACACATTAAGTTAATAGGTTTTTTTCCAATCTAGTGAAACAATAATTAGTGCAGTGACTAATTTTTATTTTAATAACTCAAAAGCTTTTAGGCACTCCTTATCAAAATTAAAAATGAAATCTTTTTCAAGCAAATGGCATAGAGACTTAACAATTTTTGAAAAGTCTTTAATATATCGTCTATCGAATCAGCATGTCTAAAAAAATGCCTAACTTCCCTCACACTTGTTGGGTAAGGTAAATTAGCGATCATTAAATTTTTGTAGGGTCTACTTCCATACCATGTTTTGATATATGATGTCCTAAAACAATTCCTTCTACTATCTTAAATTGACATTTTTTCTAGTTAAGGAATAAACTTATTTCTTCACATTGCTTAAGAACTTTTAATAATGTTCCAAACATGATTCAAATGAAGTTCCAAACATTATAAAATCATACATAAAAACTTCATAAGGACTGGTAAAAGTTGTTTTCTCTTTATCTTGCTCCATATATAACACAATAAAATCAATAGGAAGATAAATTGATCCACTTTCACTAATACATCTTCTATAACTTCTTTAAGATATGTTATTGAGAGAAATGCTAACTGTAGAGTTATAGTAGTAAGGGATATTTCTCCTAATCCCAATCTTTTAAATATTGATAATGGTATAAGGTTAATGCTTGCACATAAATCACATAAAGCTTTCCCATAAAATCTGTCTCCAATTGCACATGGAATTGTGAAGCTACCAGGATCCTTAAGCTTTTCAGGAATCTTTTTATGAATTATAACACTACACTCCTCACTAAGTGTCACAATCTTGTTATCTAAAAACTTCATTTTCCTGTTAAGAATATCCTTCATAAACTTCACATAGCTTGACATTTGTTCTAAGTTTTGAGCAAATAGAGTATTAGTTGTAAGCTTCTTAAAGATTTCCATAAATTTTGAAAATTGTTTATCCAACTTTTGTTGACAAAGTCTTTGGGGAAATGGAGGTGGTGGTTCTTCCAAGTCAATTTTAAGTGGAGAATATGTCTCTCTAAAAATTTCGTAGGGTCCTCTTCAGGCTCTTCAACTCTTTTCTGTCTACNCAGAGTTGCTCTTTCTCTTGTAACTTCACTAAGGTGATTGGTAGGGAGTAGACGAGCTGAAATAAAATAGTGTCATGCTTTTGTCGNTCAAGCCTGGACAGATGATCAACAGTTTGATTCTCAGCTCCCTTCATATTTACTATCTCAAAGTCAAATTCTTGTAAAAGAAGAATTCATCTTATCAGTCTTGGTTTTGTGCCCTTTATTTTCATTAAAAAATTTTAATAGCAGAATGATCAGTATGCACAACATACTTAGTTCCAATTAAGTATGATATGAATTTATCAAAAGCATATACCACTACTAGTAACTCTTTCTCAGTTGTGATATAATTAATTTGAGCTTCATTAAGAGTTCTACTAGCATAATATGTTACTTTGAAAATCTTATCATACTTTTGTCCTAAAATATCTCTAAAAGCATAATCACTTGCATCACACATTAAGTCAATAGGTTTTTTTCCAATCTAGTGAAACAATAATTGGTGCAGTGACTAATTTTTATTTTAATAACTCAAAAGCTTTTGGGCACTCCTTATCAAAATTAAAAATGAAATCTTTTTCAAGCAAATGACATAGAGACTTAGCAATTTTTGAAAAGTCTTTAATATACCATCTATCGAATCAGCATGTCTAAAAAAATGCTTAATTTCCCTCACACTTGTTGGGTAAGGTAAATTAGCGATCATTGAATTTTTGTAGGGTCTACTTCCATACCATGTTTTGATATATGATGTCCTAAAACAATTCCTTCCACTATCTTAAATTGACATTTTTTTCTAGTTAAGGAATAAACTTGTTTCTTCACATTGCTTAAGAACTTTTAATAAATGTTCCAAACATGATTCAAATGAATTTCCAAATATTATAAAATCATCCATAAAAACTTCATAAGGACTGGTAAAAGTTGTTTTCTCTTAATCCTCAGGAGCTATTTGTATTTAATGATAACCAGTATATCCATCCAAAAAACAAAAGTATTTATGCTCAGCTAATTTATCCAACATTTGATCTAAAAAGGGTAGTGGAAAATGATCTTTCCTAACAGCAAAATTTAATTTTCTATAGTTAATGCATATTCGCCACCATGTGACTTGTCTTATTGGTATTAACTCATTATGTTTATTCATAGTCACAGTCACTCCTCCTTTCTTATGAACACGGTGAATCAGACTAACCCATGCACTATCTAAAATAGGGTAGATAATTTCAGCATCTAACCACTGTAAAATTTCTTTCTTAACAACTTCTTTCATAACAGGATTCAATCTCCTTTAAGAATTAACCCTGAGTTTGCAGTTCTCTTTCATATGAATTCTATGCATACAAACTAAATGACTATTTCTTTTATATCAACAATTATCCATCCAAAGGCTTTCTTATAATTCTTCAAAGTTTTAATTAAACTTACTTCTTCTTCTGTAGTTAATTTTAAGGAAATTAGAACAGATAATATTGAGGAATCACCTAAAAATGCATAGTTTAAATGTTCAAGAGGTAACTTCAACTCAAGTTCAGGAGGTTTTTTAATTGATTGACAAAAATATTTATCTTTATCTGTCATGTACAAAACTTCAAAACTTTCTCGAACATTTGAATCTTCCTTATAAAAATCTTCAAATTAATCTATTTCCTCTACTTTCTCATGTTCCATCTCTTTCATTTTAGATTTCTCTTCATAAGTTGTTTTGAAATGACATTCACTAAGATGCCTTATCACATTCATTCTGTAACATTTATCATCTTTACCTTTTTCAGGGTATTTCATTGATTTGGAAATACTAAATGTAATTGTCTGATCAGTGACACATATAGTTAATTCCCATTTCTACACATCTATCATTACTCCTGCTGTAGTTATGAAAGGTCCCCCCAAAATGATAGGTATATCTTTATCTTGCTCCATATATAACACAATGAAATCAATAGGAAAGATAAATTGATCCACTTTCACTAATACATCTTCTATAACTTCTTTAAGATATGTTATTGAGAGAAATGCTAACTGTAGAGTTATAGTAGTAAGGGATATTTCTCCTAATCCTAATCTTTTAAATATTGATGATGGTATAAGGTTAATGCTTGCACAAAAATCACATAAAGCTTTCCCATAAAATCTGTCTCCAATTGCACATGGAATTGTGAAGCTACCAGGATCTTTAAGCTTTTCAGGAATCTTTTTATGAATTATAACACTACACTCCTCACTAAGTGTCACAGTCTCGTTATCTAAAAACTTCATTTTCCTGTTAAGAATATCCTCCATAAACTTCACATAGCTTGACATTTGTTCTAAGTTTTGAGCAAATAGAGTATTAGTTATAAGCTTCTTAAAGATTTCCATAAATTTTGAAAATTGTTTATCCAACTTTTGTTGACAAAGTTTTTGGGGAAATGGAGGTGGTGGTTTTTCCAAGTCAATTTTAAGTGGAGAATATGTCTCTCTTAAAATTTCGTAGGGTCCTCTTCAGGCTCTTCAATTCTTTTCTGTCTAGTTCAATCTCTTTTTGATCTCTACCTTCCAATTCTCTTCCGCTTCTAAGTTGAATGGCTTTTACTAGCTCTTTATTATGGTCATTTGGATTTACTTCTGTAATACTATGAAGTGTTCCTTGGGATCTATTATTTAATTAATTTTGTTATTTGTCCCAATTGATTATTAATATTTATAATTGTAGCTCCTTGACTTTGTAACTGATTTCCCATTTGTAACACCACTTCGTCTATAGACAAATTACTGTTCCCTTGAATTGTGGATTATTGTTAAAACCTGGAGGATAAGTAGGTTTATAATTACTATTCCCTTGGTTGTTTCAATTTTCTAATGGGTTTAATTGGTTATTCGAATTGTTCTAGTTAAAGTTAAGATGGTTCTTCCAACATGGGTTATAATAGTTTGAATATGAATTATTTTGCTTGTTGTTTATGACATTCAAAGTTTCTAATGATTTTTGAGAATCTACCATTTGACATAATGAATTCTTATTAATCATGGCAATTAGTTGAGATAAATTCATTCCATATTGGTCTAACTTACTTGAAATTGTAGCAACTTGATTTGCTAATATTGCAAAAGCATCAGATTCATGAATATTTGCAACTTTCTTAGAATGTACCCTTTCAGAAGGCCATTAAAATTATTAGCAGTCATCTCTTCAATTAAAGCATAAGCGTCATGAAATAGTTTTGAAATTAATGAACCACCAGCAGTGGCATCGATAATTGATCTAAGAGATCCAACTAATCCATTGTAAAAGGTTTAAATTTTTAACCAATTTAGTAGAGCATAATATGGATATTTTCTTAGTAGTTCTTTAATTCTTTCTCATGTTTTATTAATAGATTCCCCTTTAAACTGACAAAAAGATGTAATAATATTTCTAAAATCACAGTTTTTTATGGTGGAAAATATTTAGCAAGGAATTTTTGCGCTAAATCACCCCAAGTTCTGATAGATCTAGGTGCTAATAAATGTAACCATATCTTAGCCTTATCCCTCAGTGAGAAAGGAAAAAGTCCAAGTTTTATAGCATTATCTGATACACCATCATATTTAATTATAACACACAATTCTAGAAAATTGGCATGATGTAAATTTGGATCTTCAGTTGGTGCTCTCCAAACTGATTATTTGATATCATTTAGATAACACTGGGTTTGATTTCAAATGAATTAGCCACTACAATAGGTTTTTGAATACTACAATGAAGTTCATCCACGTAGGGTTTGCATNTTTTTGAATACTACAATGAAGTTCATCCACGTAGGGTTTGCAAAATCACTTAAAAAGTCTAAACTCTTGATTAATTTCAGCATTTTGATGATTTTGATTTGTTATTTTTTGAAATTTTTGATCTTTTTCATTAAATATAAGTTCTTAAATTTTTTTCATAGTTATTTCTAGTTCAGAATTGTAAGACACTAGTCCTGTAGAACCTGAACTACGTGTATATTACTACGAAACACATAAAATAAAATCACACAAATAAAACTTTATATAAAAATAACACGACAATATTCCTATAATAAATCTAAAGGTTTAAATAAGATTTTATAAAAATAGAAATTTGCTTTCTAAAAATTTCTTAAAAAATTTTGTATTTTGTCTCTGGAAACGATGCCAAAAACTTGATCCCGACTTTTGTGTGTCAATGTGATGTCAACAATTATATTCTTAATCTTTCCTTCTAATTCTTACTTTGCAACGACATCAAAAACTTGATCACCAGCAATAGTTAGGCAAAAACTTAACTAAAAACCAAATAAAAATACAATTATTATATTTAAATATGAGATAATACGCAAATATACATATCGTTATCAAATAATATATGACTTTTTAACTAAGCCCCGAATATCGAACTCACAGAGACAACTACAATATGCAACTAAAATCAAAAGAAATAAGATAACAAATTCTACTTAGAAAAATATTCTTGCTCAAACTATAGATGCTATAATAGGAATGAAAATTTGATTTTTTTTTGCAATTTTTGATAATTGAAAGTAAAATAAAATACTAACTAAATTTAACTAGATATTTATAAGATGAAGGCAATATAAATAAAATATTTTTTCATTGTCATGAATCAGTAACAAGTATAAGAATTATGTTGTGAAAGTATTCAAATTGTGCTGTACCAAATAAAAGCAATAATATTCTTTACCCTTACTAAAGATGCTATAAAGAACATTGTCAAATTTAAAGTTTAAATTGTCTTGAAGATGAGTTAGGTATGGAAGATACTAGCTCTCACTCTAGAGTTTCATCTTCTCCCTCCACCTGGGGGCTAACATCGCATATCAAAACCGATTACTATAAATCAAATTGGGGGTTTTACTCTGTCACTATAAAGTCCACTAATTCTACACCCTTTAAAGTTTATTTCACTATTTATTTGCACTCAATCATATGAATTACATTCTCATCCATACAACCTCATGTGATTCTTAACTGAGACAATATCATCTCGGATATTACATGTTCTCACAACAAGTATTAACATCTTAATTGGCCAAATCAAGAAGTAAATGAAGTACAACGTTTAAAATTATCACAACTTCTTCCACCTTAATACTTCACACAACTTCCATCCAATACTTAATCACTTATCATTTTAAGGAAAAAGATAAAAAAAAACTACTCAGAATTCGTGAAGAAAACACAACCACACTTAAGTTTGAAGTAGAAATCATACCAACAAATAAGAAGTCTAAATTAAACCAAAATGTAGTCACAAAGATAAAAACATATCTCAAATCCCCTCCACCAAAATGTTGAAGTTCCTTTGAATCTTTTCCTTCACTTACAATACGAATTACAACTTAAAATAAAAAAAGCAGCGGCNTTTAATTAATTTTGTTATTTGTCCCAATTGATTATTAATATTTATAATTGTAGCTCCTTGACTTTGTAACTGCTTTCCCATTTGTAACACCACTTCATTTATAGACAAAATTTTCTCCTTGAATTGTGGATTATTGTTAAAACCTGGAGGATAAGTAGGTTTATAATTACTATTCCCTTGGTTGTTCCAATTTTCTAATGGGTTTAATTGGTTATTCATATTGTTCTAGTTAAAGTTAGGATGATTCTTCCAACCTGGGTTATAATTGTTTGAATATGAGTTATTTTGCTTGTTGTTTATGACATTCAAAGTTTCTAATGATTTTTGAGAATCTACCATTTGACATAATGAATTCTTATTAATCATGGCAATTAGTTGAGATAAATTCATTCCATATTGGTCTAACTTACTTGAAATTGTAGCAACTTGATTTGCTAATATTGCAAAAGCATCAGATTCATGAATATTGGCAACTTTCTTAAGATGTACCCTTTCAGAAGGCCATTAAAATTATTAGCAGTCATCTATTCAATTAAAGCATAAGCGTCATGAAATAGTTTTGAAACTAATGAACCAGCAGTGGCATCGATAATTGATCTAAGAAATCCAACTAATTCATTGTAAAAGGTTTAAATTTTTAACCAATTTAGTAGAGCACAATATGGATATTTTCTTAGTAATTCTTTAATTCTTTCTCATGTTTTATAAACAGATTCCCCTTTAAACTGACAAAAAGATGTAATAATATTTCTAAAATTCACAGTTTTTTATGGTGGAAAATATTTAGCAAGGAATTTTTGCACTAAATCACCCCAAATTCTGATAGATCCAGGTGTTAATGAATGTAACCATATCTTAGCCTTATCCCTCAGTGAGAAAGGAAAAAGTCCAAGTTTTATAACATTATCTGATACACCATCATATTTAATTATAACACACAATTCTAGAAAATTGGCATGATGTAAATTTGGATCTTCAGTTGGTGCTCTCCAAACTGATTATTTGATATCATTTAGATAACACTGGGTTTGATTTCAAATGAATTTGCCACTACAGTAGGTTTTTGAATACTACAATGAAGTTCATCCACGTAGGGTTTGCAAAATCACTTAAAAAGTCTAAACTCTTGATTAATTTCAGCATTTTGATGATTTTGATTTGTTATTTTTTGAAATTTTTGATCTTTTTCATTAAATATAAGTTCTTAAATTTTTTTCATAGTTATTTCTAGTTCAGAATTGTAAGGCACTAGTCCTGTAGAACCTATCAATTCTGAACTGCAATATTCCTATAATACATAGTTATTTTTTTATAAAGCTGAACTACAATATTCATATAATACATAGTTATTTTTGTAATACATAGTTATTTTTTATAAAGCTGAACTACAAATTTAACTATGATTATCTCATATAATACATAGTTATTTTTAATTCATAGTTATTTCTAGTTCATAGTTATTTTTATATAAAGTTCTTATTTCTAGTTCATTATCTTATTTCTACTACGAAACACATAAAATAAAATCACAAAAATAAGAACTTTATATAAAAATAACACTACAATATTCCTATAATAAAGCTAAAGGTTTAAATAAGATTTTATAAAAATAGAAATTTGCTTTCTAAAAATTTCTTCAAAAATTTTGTATTTTGTCTCTGGCAACGATGCCAAAAACTTGATCCTGACTTTTGTGTGTCAATGTGATGTCAGCGATTATATTCTTAATCTTTACTTCTAATTCTTACTTTGCAACGACATCAAAAACTTGATCACCAGCAATAATTAGGCAAAAACTTAACTAAAAAACAAATAAAAATACAATTATTATATTTAAATATGAGATAATACGCAAGTATACATATCGTTATCAAATAATATATGACTTTTTAACTAAGCCTCGAATATCGAACTCATAGAGACAACTACAATATGCAACTAAAATCAAAAGAAATAAGATAACAAATTTTACTTAGAAAAATATTCTTGCTCAAACTATAGATGCTATAATAGGAGTAGAAATCATGCAAACAAATAAGAAGTCTAAATTAAAACAAAATGTAGTCACAAAGATAAAAACATATCTCAAATCCTCTCCACCAAAATGTTGAAGTTCCTTTGAATCTTTTCCTTCACTTACAATACAAATTACAACTTAAAATAAAAAAAGCAGTGGTGGCAGCGGCGTGTGGGTGACTGAATGGAGTTGGCGATTGGCGATTATGCATTATTTTTCTTCTTCAATCCAAGTCTTCTTTTCTAATTTTTCAAAATGTGTCTTGGTGTCTCTTCAAAATGTGTCGATATTCAATGAATCTTCCAAGAGTTGCCTCCTTTCAAAAGCTAATTGAATGAATTTTCGTGTCCATTAACTAATTCCCACGTTTTCACTAAGGGTTGCTTCAAACGCCTTTTCAAAATTCATCCAAATTCATTGAATCATCAAGTAACCACTTATGGCGTTTAAGCGTGAGGTACTGGGCGCTTAGGCGCGGGCTTCTCTGTTTCACTGGCACGTAAGCATCCATTCTCGGTGCTTAGGCGCCTCAGTTCAATTGCACACCTTCTTAATTTTTGTTCCAAATTTGATCCTTTTTCACTTCTTTCGCCATTTTTCATTCATTTGATTGTANCTTCCAAGAGTTGCCTCCTTTCAAAAGCTAATTGAATGAATTTTCGTGTCCATTAACTATTTCCCACGTTTTTACCAAGGGTTGCTTCAAACGCCTTTTCAAAAATTCATCCAAATTCATTAAATCATCAAGTAACCACTTATGGCGTTTAAGGGTGAGATACTGGGCGCTTAGGCGCGAGCTTCTCTGTTTCACTGACACGTAAGCATCAGTTCTCGGCGCTTAGGCGCCTCAGTTCAATTGCACACCTTCTTAATTTTTGTTCCAAATTTGATCCTTTTTCACTTCTTTCACCATTTTTCATTCATTTGATTGTATCTGAAAGAAAAACACACAAATATCTTTCATTAAAGCGTAATATCTCAAAAATAGGTATAAAAATGTGTACATAAAGACTATATATTTTAGGTGTATTAACAGCGCAATCAAAACTAAAAATATACTTGTTAATAGGAAAAATTTCAACATAAATACTACAATCGCAAGATTGACTATAAGAAAAGTTAAGAAAATGAGATAGCCTCTTTAACAATGTCTTCTTGATTATGAATGAATTTGTTACTAACCAAAATTTCTTTAATAAAGCTAATAATATTCATAATTTTGGTCAATTGGTAATGAAACTTAATATCGTATTCACCCTTAGTGAGCCAAGAAAATTTAGCCCTTTGATTCATCATTTATTTTAACATAAACATTCATTAATTTTTTTTTTAGAGAGAGGCCCGTTTAGGATTAATATCAAGTTGATTAATTATGTTTGGTNTGAATGAATTTGTTACTAACCAAAATTTCTTTAATAAAGCTAATAATATTCATAATTTTGGTCAATTGGTAAAGAAACTTAATTTCGTATTCACCCTTAGTGAGCCAAGAAAATTTAGCCCTTTGATTCATCATTTATATTAACATAAACATTCATTAACTTTTTTTTAGAGAGAGGCTCGTTTAGGATTAATACCAAGTTGATTAATTATGTTTGGATGCTTACAATTAAGAATAATAATATAATTATTTAAAGAATTGGAGGAAAACCAATGCCTACATTTAAAAGAAAATTTAATTTTTTAAGCCTATTTCAAAGAGCAAAAAAGAGATCACTAGTAACAGGATCATTCCAAGAAATATTAAAAATTTTAATAAAATTAGAGTAATGACTTCAGCAATTCTTTTACATATGTCTATACTTGTGTTTGGTGGGTTTACCCAAACAAATAAAAATGGGGTATTGATCAGAAGTAGAAGGATCCATAACTTTGAAAAAAAGAAAGAGGATAAGTGCCTATTCATATAGTGTATACAACTTTATCCAGGAGGCACCTTATGAGCTTTCAAAACCACAATAATAAAATCAAGAAGAGCAGTATCAATAGTAATTTGTATATTGACTAGTAAAAGTGAGGTGTGAACCCTTGGCCATAAAAGAATCAACAGCTGAAGGTNCCCAAACAAATAAAAATGGGGTATTGATCAGAAGTAGAAGGATCCATAACTTTGAAAAAAAGAAAGAGGATAGGTGCCTATTCATATAGTGTATACAAAGCTTTTTATCCAGGAGGCACCTTATGAGCTTTCAAAACCATAATAATAAAATCAAGAAGAGCAGCATCAATAGTAATCTGTATATTGACTAGTAAAAGTGAGGTGTGAACCCTTGGCCATAAAAGAGTCAACAGCTGAACCCCTATTTTGCTAGCAATTTTAGCTATTCCACTCTCAAACTAGCAACATAAGAGAAGTTTTGAAAATTTTAAGCAAATAGATACATCTCTAAACTCTTCTTTAACTTGTTTGAAATAATATTTCTATTTTTTTAAAATAAATGGGTTTGCATTGATGAACCAAGTCCCTTCATTTCAAGTTCTTTAACACAATAAAACATAAAAGGAAAGAAACCCTCAGTATGGGATAGTGGATCAAGAATAGTATTAATCTTTCAAAATTTATTAATGGCCTGTTAAAAGTTCCCATATACATGACATTTTTCCCATGCATAATAACCAGAGCAAGGCTCCATTGTTTAGAGCCCTCATCTACTTCTTAATCTGAGAAAGAAAAGCTTTATCATCTACACATGGAATGTAAGAAAGAAAAAGGTTGATAGGATTAGAGATATTAGAAGAAATGAGGTCTTTCTAATTTAGAGTAGTGTCAAGAGCAAAAAGAGAACAATTGAAAGAGAAGGGAAGGATGGGAAAAGAAGAAGTATCCATGAAAACTAAAAGGCAAAACCCCTTAGCATGTTAAAGGCACACGGCATTGACAAGCGGAAGCAACATGTAGGGTATTAAAGAAAAAAAGGAAAGGAAAAAAAAAAGCCCTAATGCCCCTCACAAAACTCAGAGCCTTCCAAGGTGTCATCTGTCATTTTTTCCATCATTTATGCGAACATAAATGAATGAATTTGAATATGCAATCTAGCTTTCGTGCTTACCTTTCAAGCCGCCCAACTCGACCACTAGTTATAAAATTAGAGAAATTATGGAAATTTAATGGCACGTGGAAGCAAATAAAATCTTTCTTTGAAATAAATTAGTTTACTGACTAGGACTATAAAAAAAAATCGTCCTTCACGAACAACTTGGGTTGGACTCGTTAATTAGGTTGTGCTCAATGCGTTCATTAATCAAATAAGCCGAACACAACAACTTGTTTGAGCTCAATTTATAAACGAGTCAAACACAAACAAACTTTTGTTTGATGTTGTTCAACTCATTTTTGCTCAATTTATTTAAATAATAAATAAATGATAAACAAAATTTAAAATAGTGGTATTTTTGACATAATATCAAAAAGTTTATTTTTATAAATATAAAAAATAAAATTTAGAGGTTAGATATGTAAATACAAAAGAATTAGATGCTATGTAAGTAAATAATGCTTGAGTTTTCCGAATCCCACTTTGCCTTACTGTGTATTTAGGAGTTTGATACGTCAGTACATAAGAATTGGTGGTATGCATGTAACTGCCAGCATAAACTTCATAAAAAAAAAAAAAAACCCGCCCACACATGGGTTCTGGTCTCATACATGTGGATAGCACTTTTTCATTACTGTTTAAATGCATAAATGAAGCTCAAATGTTACTCATGACTGAAACCAGCCTTTAGGAGAATATTTTATCTCCCTTTCAAGCTTACGAGCCTGACTCAAACTAAGTTCGAGCCGACTTCCGAGCTTATGAGCCGAACTATAAACTGTTTCAAGCTCATTTTGAGCCAAATGCAAATGTTTTGGGCACAAGCTTATTTCGAGCCAAAGAAAATAGAAACGGGCAAAATATGGACAAACATTGGGCACGCTCAAATTCCACTACTGCCTTCTAAACAGTTTTACATTCAAAATAACTCATTTTTTACATTATTATATTAATCAGGGAGATATAAAAAATAAAGGAAGATTTACATAAATGCCATACTATTCTTCTATCTTAACATATCTGGCAACTAAATTTTAAAAAAAAAAGTTTGCATATTGAAAGATGATATCAAAATTATTTTTTTAACATAACATAAAGATAATAATAAAGCTGCTAACAAGAGCCAAGTATCTTTAAATCGTCAAAACAATCATCCAGATAAAAAATCTGGGGTTAGATTACTGCAAATCACAGAATTGTTATCTGCACGATATCTGTCAATTGGGTTATCTCATGAAGAGCAACCTCTCGCACAACCTACCACTGCATGCACGAATACAGAGAGACCATGGTGCTCGCCTTGTATCATTTAAAGAAAGCAGCACCAATAAACAACAAATCTCTAATGGCATTCCTAACCATCATAAAAACATAGCAGAGACAAATACAAACTAATCTGTACAAGCCTAAAGAACATCAAGTAGAATTGACGAAATCATTATCTACATCTGGATGTAACCTCAGCAGCATATGGTTCAGTGGCGTCACCAGTCACTGCAGAATGCTGAGCTTTGCTCCATAGGCTATTACACCTTAGGCAAGCCATGAAATCTTTCAAATATTTACAGAAAGATATTTCTGCCATTACGCTACGGTCCGGTTAATAAAATCCAACAGTAGCACTTTAAGGAATCACACTTCATCACCAGATATCCTATTTGACCAGAGAATATCAATTTCAAGTGTTCTTGACAAATCTTTGTTGTTGTCATGGCTTAGACTGAAGAGCCCACTATACAGTCCCTCTGTTACTACTTTGTCAATCTGGATGGTTACTCTTCCAAGAGTAGTCTGTAATTAAACAAGTAAAATGAGTCCCAACAAATAGAAAAAAAGGATTACAATCTTTTTTCTTCTTTTATTTGTACCTTTCCAAAAGTATTTTTGCTTTTACATAGAATGTAAAGCTTTTGTCCTTTTGGGGGGACATCAAAAGCCCAAGTAAAGCCTTCCTTCCATTCCGGGCATGTATTATGGCTTACCACCTGACATAAGGGAATAAACAGGGAAATAAAAGCAGTTATGAGAATGATAGGAATTAAAACATTTCCAAATTATGCCATACCTTAGTTTGCCTTGGAGGGCCATTTCCGATCTTTAAGCGACAAAATGCATTCGTACTTCCCATCGTCTGCTTCAAGTTGTTCCCTCGCTTAATAGTCACTGTCAAGCATCCAGGCAAGCAGTGGAGTAAACTGTCCGCTCTTTCATGAAAGCTGGGAGGGCAAGTCTTCATGAGCAATTGCAGTATGGGTATTGCTTCGGCAGCAATTAGAGCCTGTGCTTTTGCAATATCTTCATTCATCTCAGGCCATGAATCTTTTAACAAGCAAAGTGTGTCGAGCACTGAATCCTGAGCGGGCTCACTTCCAGTCTTCAATGCACCTACCAATTGGGGAATGCACAGAGCTGCTTCAGATGTTCTTAGCTTTTTGAAGTTTGAGAATATCACATATATAGTTCTTAGAACTTCTTCATTTGTGGTAGCATTGGACCACAACTCGTTCTCCAATGCAGCTGCATAAAGAGCAATGCAAATAGAAAGTCAGGACTGTAAATTGTTGGAACTAATGGATGGTTGAATTTTTAAAAAAAGAATGAACAGCAAAATGATACTACTGTTTCCAATAACTAATCCAATTTATGGAGCATTCTTCAATATTCATTACAAATTAAGAACCTTATGTTAGAGTCAGCATTAGCCCAATTAGATTGGCAAAATTATCAACCTAGTTTGTTTCAATTTTATGAGACAGACAACTTATGGTGGTAAAAATATCTTCAGATCAAAGAACATTTTAGAAATGGTCGAATTGTATATTGTAACCCCTTAGGGTAAATCTGCCCGGTATCAGTGACAAAGGGGACAAAGTCTTTAGACTGGATTCAGCCCTACATCACCCAACAGAACTCATAATGGACTCTCACCGAGTTTGATGGAGGCATCTTGCTAGTTCGGTCTAAAATATGGGCTTGCCTAGCAGGGCATTAGGCTTCTGCCCGTCAGCAACAACGCGGATACACACACTGATCCAAAGGAAGCATCAACTAAAGCTCTAAGCCAACATCATCCTCACCCAAACCAATTTTCATAAGGCGACTAGGGCAAGCAGGCTGACCATAATCATAGATGCATCCTAATCTAATGAGAGATTCTATGGTTTTTTCAGTAAATCTGAGCACCTAGTCTTAGTTTGCATCAAGACAACTAGCGTCTAATTTTTTGTTATTTTCACAGGTGTTGGTTATTATGCAGTTTTTTTAGTTCTTTCACACGTGTTGGTTATTAGTTTTTCCTATAGTGCTCTAGATGCTGGATCCTGAACAATAACTAATGGATCTCAAGGATAATGAACGGTTCGATCTTTTATACTCCTTTCTATCATTTGTTATATCTTTGTGGTATTTGGAGCCTCATATTAGAGGACTTACTCTATCAATTTTTTTTTACTAGCCTAACTCATTTCAAATCGAAAAGATTTAAGCATCATTCACAAACAAATCGAGAGCTAACATCCTTTGAGGTGCGGTGAGCTTAGACATATGGCCTAAAATCATAACAACATTCAGAAATCTATTGAAGAGCATAATAAAGACCCATCCCAAGAGAACCATCTAGTAGAAGATTCAATAAGAAAGAATAATCAAAACATTGTAATGAATTAGCAGATTACATAAATGAAAACTATATTGAAAAAAGATTGGCAGAACAGTGAGGGAGTATGATTTAGGGTGTCATCGAATAGCTTCTAAAGGTGACTCCATAGGTGTCAATGCCAATAAAATCAACAGACTCAATGACCAGGAGATGTTCAAAGGGAAGAACCTTGTAATTACTATATGGGAGTTATTACCCAGAGACCGAGGAAGGAGAGTCATTCCCTGAGCTCAAGTGAATTGAGGGACGGGTCCATAGAAGAATGCAATAGACAAATGCTTTCTAACAAAAAATAATGTTGAAATCAAGCCTCTTAGATTCAAAATTCTCAATCTTAAATCGTACTAAGATCGACTAACCTAACCGACCATGTAGCATATTTCGAGTTAGCTACCTTCCTCGTTGAAATAAACAGCGCACTAAAGTGCCGAATTTTCTGACATTTAAAGAGTTAGTGCTTGGTGATTTTCCTGCCAACCTTTGGGAATGATTATGTTTGCAGATTTCGGAAGAATATTCATCACTCAAACTAGCATTACTCAATAGCCACATAAGGGCTCATCAGCATTTCTAAGGATGCACTAGAAGACTATCAAGTCCTTAAGTAACCAGGTTCCAAAAGAAGGTGTTGGAGATTAAAGACCTAGAACCAATGGTGGCTCAAGCCTCCTTAACGCAAAGCCTTCACAAAGTGCTTCTCAATACACACTCAGTCTACGAAGGTTGAGCAACTCGACCAAATTGTTGGATCCGGCTAATGCACATGTTAACGCAAAGGAAAACAATAGCAAAATGAGAACCGCAACAGGTCACACAAACAACATAATCTAGCAAAGTGGCAGAAGCTGAACACAGAAGAGAATTTATGCCCCAAACATCCCAAATTAGAANTTTGCATTGATGAACCAAGTCCCTTCATTTCAAGTTCTTTAACACAATAAAACATAAAAGGAAAGAAACCCTTAGTATGGGATAGTGGATCAAGAATAGCATTAAGCTTTCAAAATTTATTAATGACCTGTTAAAAGTTCCCATATACATGACATTTTTCCCATGCATAATAACCAGAGCAAGGCTCCATTGTTTAGAGCCCTCATCTACTTCTTAATCTGAGAAAGAAAAGCTTTATCATCTACACATGGAATGTAAGAAAGAAAAAGGTTGATAGGATTAGAGATATTAGAAGAAATGAGGTCTTTCTAATTTAGAGTAGGGTCAAGAGCAAAAAGAGAACAATTGAAAGAGAAGGGAAGGATGAAAAAAGAAGAAGTATCCATGAAAACTAAAAGGCAAAACCACTTAGCATGTTAAAGGCACACGACATTGACAAGTGGAAGCAACATGTAGGGTATTAAAGAAAAAAAGGAAAGGAAAAAAAAGCCCTAATGCCCCTCACAAAACTCAGAGCCTTCCAAGGTGTCATCTGTCATTTTTTCCATTCATTTATGCGAACATAAATGAATGAATTTGAATATGCAATCTAGCTTTCGTGCTTACCATTGAAGCCGCCTAACTCGACCACTAGTTATAAAATTAGAGAAATTATGGAAATTTAATGGCAGGTGGAAGCAAATAAAATCTTACTTTGAAATAAATTAGTTTACTAACTAGGACTATAAAATAAAATCGTCCTTCGCAAACAACTTGGGTTGGACTCGTTAAGTAGGTTGTGCTCGATGCGTTCATTAATCAAATAAGCCGAACACAACAACTTGTTTGAGCTCAATTTATAAACGAGTCAAACACAAACAAACTTTTGTTTGATGTTGTTCAACTCATTTTTGCTCAATTTATTTAAAAAATAAATAAATAATAAACAAAATTTAAAATAGTGGTATTTTTAACATAATATTAAAAAGTTTATTTTTATAAATATAAAAAATAAAATTTAGAGGTTAGATATGTAAATACAAAAGAATTAGATGCTATGTAGTATTTAGGAG
>JXCR01142774.1:110905-142899 GCA_002079205.1 Phalaenopsis hybrid cultivar | reverse complement strand
CTGAGGCTCTCCAAATGCAAAATTTATATTCACGTTAATATCATGCAACTCTAAAACACATATGTTATTCTAAAGCATGTCTTGATAGAAGAAATAGCCATCATTTTTTGGCACAGAATGAGCTGGTGTTGCATTTCAGCTAATACTTTAGTAGTTTGAAGGTTGGGTTTGTTTTAGTTTTTGCAGTTTTTGAAAAAATTTTTGAAAGAATTCAATTTGCTATTTTTGAAAACAATTTGGAGCAGATGATGGTGTCGCCTCGGTGGTAAAAACATTGCCTTGAACTTCACAAATTTGTGTTATCCTTGATTTATATTGTGGAGTTTTATTGTGAATTTTTCGACATTTATTTTTTCTTTTTTTTGTGACAATGATCGAATCAAAATTTGTTTGTGTTTTTGTGTTATCTCCCTCATAGGTGAATTGAGTTCTAAGGGTTATAAGGGCAAAGTTGATAGTCGTAAGAATTATTGACTAGTAGTCCTAACATCGCCTTTGTTATGATTTTCTCTCATCGAAGCTTTGAGAAGGTTTCATGAATGTTGAAAGAGACTTCCTGCTTAAGATTCTCCAAAAAAAAAAAAAATTCATCATCTTCTTCTGTTGCTGGCTAGTTTTATGGCTCCATCATACTTCATCAAAGATATCAAGTTTTTTAAATAACGAGTTAAAAGTTTAAATTTGTTGCGGCAGTAGCTCTGTCGCATGTCACGAAGAATGGTCTTGATCTTGAATATGGTTGAGGTATTGCCACATTGAAGGCCTCTTTTGTTGCATCCCAAGTTTTGTAGTTTGAGAAAATTTCTTCAATTATATTTGGTATAGAATTTGTTAGCGATTATTTTACCAAATTAATTTTCCCCTTTCGTGCCTAGAATTTGGGATCTTTTTCATTTGGTATATGAGCTGCTTCTGTGAGATAATCTTTCTTTCCTTTTCCATGTATCACTCGGTATTATTTGATGAACTTTTCCCTGTTAAACTTGTGACTAATGATAGGAAGGATACAAATCTCGGTAAGGCCTTGCCATTGATTATGATTGAAGAGTAAGTGCTACCTCTATTGTTAACCATGAGAAGGGAGGGGTGAAACTAGAAACAGACAATATAAAATAATAGGAAAATTTTGGGCAAGAGTTAAGAGAAGTTCTCTTATATGATGTAGAAATATGTGGAAGATTTTATTGATTCAATTCTTAAAGGATTTTAGAGTATAAGTTAGGTAAAAATAAAGGAGATGATGCACTATTTTTTATGGACATAAAATTACTTTTCTAAATAAAAATAATTATAAAAAAGAACATTTAGATCGATTTTGAATATTTGAATAAAGATCTCTATGGTACACATAAAAAATGGAATGGGTTAATGAGATGGACGAACCAAACTTTGAAATTTTTTGAATAGGTGTAGGCCGACGAACATGATCCATGAACTCTCTAGGGTCCATGTACATTATATAATAAGCCAATAAGTTGTATACAAGCATATGCACATTAATTTGTGACCACCTAATTTAGGGATACTCTACAGGCTTAATGGTTTTAAGGTACTACTTTAAAATGCACAAATAAATTCATATTTGTAATTGCAATCACTAGTTCAATTTTTAATGTAAAACTAGGCCATGCTATGAACCTTTATGGTTTTAAGCAAATTTGTATACTCGATTAATGATCCAATGCTTGCTCATGTTAAGTCTTATTTATGTTCACTTTTTTTAGCTAATTTAATAAGCTTGAGTAAAATTTTAAAGCCTTATATATAAATGATTAAATTTGAAACTTGTTGCACTTCTTTGTTGATGTTTGTGAATATGCTTGCTTGGTTTTAACAAGTAGCTTAATAAGAGCTTGATAAGGCGCTCATTCAATGGTAATTTAGATTTATTTTGAAATTTATTTTATTTTATTTTTATAAATTTTCTTATGTTCTGTATACTCCAAAAGTTTTTAATATTAAGAGTACTATAAGTATGATGAAAAAATTGACCGCATAGCTAGATAGATTGAAAGTTTAATTTTATTTTGCAATAAATATTTTATTATTACCGATTTGAACAATTAAGAAGATGGATGATAATTAATATAATTGTTAGTTTTAAAATATTAGAAGTAATATCGAGCTCAGTAAGAAAATAAATTAATGATTATGAATAACTTAATGATTGACTAGAGTCGGTTCATTTAAGCATTTTTGTATGATTTATGACGGATTTCCTTTATATTTATACTAAAATTTGTGGTTGTTCAACAAGGATTTCATTTTTACTTCCGAAGTTTTTCTTGATGTTTGTTAATGGGATTCTCAATTCTCATTATGTTACCAATTATTCATGAGGTGAATTGATGATGCTGTTATAGTTTTTGTTAAGAGTTTTGCAAACAATTATACATGGACTCACATATGGATGTAAGATTTTGTTTTAGATTTGCTAATCATTGTTAGCTGCACTTCGTTCTCCAAACCCAAATGTATAGTATACTAAAAATTTCATTTTTTGTGGCACAATTTACCCATTGAAAGGTTTATTTGATAATTAGAAATCATAGCATTATGTATGCCGTGAACATGCCCATATATGTGGTTGTTTGTATCATCAATTGTGGTCTATAACCAGGATTGCTGTTTTAGATAGAAAGCCTATAAGATATTGCTATATTCTTCCTCATTTTATAGTTTTATTCATGAGTTTGTTTTCTCTTTGGTTCCTAGTCAACAATTTTATTTTAATTGTTGGATTAGTTATTGCTTGAGAATTAACTGTGTGCAGGAAATCGAGATTATCTTTGCCTTTTTCTTTTTATTTTTCTTAATTTTCACCCTTGAACAGTAAAAATAAATCTGATAATAAGGATATGATTTTTTTTTTATGTAAAAGCCACTAGGGAAAATCATGGGGACTTTCCTACTCTACCTTCTTTCATTGAATGAAAAAAGCAATAGGCGTCTCCATCCTTATTTAGAATATTCATTATAGTTATTAATGATAAAATGTGGATATCATGCTCTTTTATTATCAAAATACTAATCAAAGATGATGGTATTAAGCTTTCTTAGTCGGCCCACTTGAACCCAAAGGGTTGTTGGTGGTCTTGTGGTGGGCATTATCAACGATGTCTCCAAGCCGCACTTTAAACATACAATGTTGTGGATTTATGTCACAACCCGACTTAGTGTCTTGAAATTACTAGGCATAATCATCCAAGTAAATTTTGAGGATGAACTTTTTGTATGTGGGGAAGATTGTAACGCCTTGTTTGAAAAATAATAACCGATAAAGGTTAATGTTGTTTTCATTGAATCGATGTTGGTGATTCCGCGGTTACACAAGTGGCCAAAGATGAAGGGAAACCTTGAATGTGAAATAGAAGATCAGGCGAGCTTATAAAGGAGAGGAAACAAAGGAAAGGGAGTTGAATGATTTGCATTTATTGCGCAAAAGAGCAGTATCATGCGAGTGATGCTAGCAAGTTAATCGACAACAAGCAAAAAGCAATGCTCAACTAGACAAAGAAAGCAGGCCAGTTTCACTGTTTGTGAACTAGATTGAAACCTAGGGTAATGATGAGCATGATTTTGAGCTACGATAACGCGCAAGCAACTATTAAGCATGTGAGGGAGAGTGACAACTAGGATGGATGCAGCATATGAAATTGAGAGTTGCTTTGTGAGAAATCGTCGCATGTGAACTTCATTTTGGGTTTGACGCACTAGCAGTTTGATAGCCTAAGCCTTGAATAAGAGGAGCGGGTGCAAGAAAGCCGGAAGGGTGTGAGAGACGTTTAAGGAAGAAAGAAAAAAAAAAGAAAGGGTTATGTTAGTTTTTTATGTCTATAGGTTTTGAGATTATTTTGCTGCGGTCAATTCATTATAAATTACTGTTACTTAAAAATAAAGCAAATTATTAAATTTGATGGCTAGGTAAATTGTCATAAACTTTTTTGACTTTATATTTATTTAATTGTAAATTTTCTATAGTAGAAAACAATATATAAATTTTTAAGTCACGTTTACAATGTGCAACCAACATTATTGGGTGTGCAATATTATTTGCGCAACACAAATCGAGCAAGTTATTGAGAGGGCAATAACTGAACTGTGTGTGAGCAAGAAAGATAGATGGTGGCTACAAATTGGGCTTCCTTCTTTAGAGATTGAATTAAATTAAACTTAAAAATTCAATCTTTTTCTTTTTACTAAAATATAATAAATTGAGAACTAAATTGTATTTAAAGAAATTTTAGGTTTATGTTTATTTTTTATGGATGAAATTTTATGTATGATTTTCAGGAAACATTTGATTTTAAATTATGAAAGAAATACAAAATATTCTAAAATTCATGTCATATAGGAAATTCATAATAAATTTAAAAAATATTTAAAGTTGAAAAAAATGATGGTTAAGATTAGTAATTAAAAGCATTTAATAAAAATTGAAAGATATAATGATTTAGTAAATTAAACATAAAACATTAGAGAAAAATGGAACAATGTAACAAATACAAATTACTAACAAAATAACTTGTGCAAAATTTTGTGAGATTGTGAGCAATGATGATTAATGAAATTAATAAATATAAATTAGTTTAAACTTATTTATGGTAAAATATTGTTAATTAAAGAGAGAGAATTAGTACACACATAATTTAAATTAAGTTCAATAATAAGGATAAATTAAAGAAATGTTCAATATAATTTTTTTAAGTTGCAATCATTTGCACTAACTGATGAACATTAGTTAATGATATATTATATATAACAATAAAAGTTTGACTTACGTACTCAAATGAAAAAGGTTATGATTAATATGTTGAATTAATATAAGTTATCATATATATGATTATATGCACTTATTTAAAAGTTATTATAATAACTAGAAAAATAAAATAAAAAAATGAAAGGAAATTTCAATGGGTAGAGTCAGTTCAATCAATTATCTCATTAGTTTTTTATGTCGAAGAAACAGAACATAGAGCAAGAATGAAGAAGTTAAAGAACAAGGCTGTGTTTATCTTAGACATTGCTTTCGACAACACATTTGACTGATGGAAGACTGTCAACATTACTCACCATCGATTCGACCTCGGGAAACGAGACGGTGTGGCTGCTCAATAGTGAAATCGATCTCTTTCACAGTAAGGAATCCTGGTAAATCATCAAGAAAACCTTCTAAATCCGTACCACTTAAATATTACCCAAAGATTTTACTTAAAGTTATCTGTTACATGAGCAAAAAAATCTTGGTTTTCATGTTTCGATAATTTGAAAAATTTCAAACAGGTAATTATCATTGATGCCAACCCTTTTTACCACAAAATTTGACTTCTACCTCCCTATATACATTTATTTTAACAATTTTATATTGTAGTCAATTTTGACAGGGTTTTTAGACAACCAATCAATTCGTAAGCTTACCTCAAATTCCATCAAAGGTAACATAATCAATTGTGCATCAAAATCCTTTCCACCAATTATTAGCTTCACCTAACATACATAATTAACTTCCATATAAGTATCGTTTGACATTCTAATACATAATATCACAATCATTAAGGTAATATTCAATTGCGTCATTTCAACCAATTTTTCTGTTATAAAAGAATGTGATGCTACTGAATTAAACAACACTCTTGTTAATTTATTCTTAAGATATATAATATCTATCATTAAAACCATTATTGTGAATATTTGGCTTGACTTATTAATGCATTTAAATTTTTTTAGGATGTTAGAACGACATGACATGAATCTTGTTATAATTAAAAATGCACTTGATAAAAATTTCTCAATTGTAAAATATACCTGTAATAACTTCAAGGGAGTCCTTAGCCTCCTGTTGTAAAACTGCTTAAACTTTAGGCTAAACATTCTTTTGGGTCTGGCCCTAAATTTGACACTGATTTTGAAGACTCAGTTGCACTCTGCCTACCAAGCTACTCCGAGGTGGTGCAACACTGCCTTTAAAATATATTGGGGCCTTTTGTCCCATGCTAGGGCAATCCATCATCATATGTCTTGGTAGGTGGTACTAAAAATACGTGTTGATTCCAAAATGACACTCACATTTATGAGATCTTTGATATTTATCACACATCCTAGCTTCAGTCTGGTTGGCAACATTGATGGATCTGACATTGTTGCCACTTAAATTTCCTGACTAAAAAGTCCGTATGCTCTGAAAGCTTTGAGGAAACCTGGGTCCATCTGAATTACTCTTTTTGAAAGTCCCTCATCTGGGTAGCTTGTAAATCCATCTCAATTCTTTTGGGCCTCTCTACCAAAACAGAGTAATCATCTATTCCAAGAGGAATAAGTGGTTTTTTAATCATATCTTTCAGCCCAAAGAAAAACCTATGACACTCCTTAGTATTTGGAACTAACTGGGTGCATACCTTGAAAGTATAGTGAGTTCTGTCTCATATTGCATGACGAAACAATCATCTTGCAGCAGTTTAATAAAATTGTCGTGCATATGTATCCTAGTTGATAATAATATAATTCAGTCTCTAATGTGTTTACGAACTCATCCCACTGTATCAAGTGGCTAGTTATTCCACCAAACTTCTTTTGCAACTATCCTTGCCATCATCTTAGATTCTCCTTCAAAGGCAAAAGTGGCAAATGTAACCCTCCTCTGTGGTAGACAGATAACCCATCAATAACCTTCTCCACCTCTCAATAGCCAGTTTCAACATTTATTGGACTTCTTCCAGAAAATAGAGGCGGCCTCATATCATGAAACTGCTTTAAATATTTATCCATTTGGCCTCCCCATTAGATTTGATATGAGTATGAGAGTTCTTAATCTTTTAAGTCACTGCAGTCATAATCTCAATAATAAACATATGTGCTCACTAAGATATTCAAAAGTGTATCTGCTCCATTGTTATTCTACTAACTTCTCCAGATTATTCATTTTTCTGAAATAACATAACAAAAAATATAATTAGATACAATTAAACTTTTACCTATATTGTCTATTAATTAATTTAATCAACATTGTAATTTTTTTTTATTAGTATTCATGTCTAATGCCTCTGATACTACTTTTGTTATGGTCCGACCTAATAAATTAGCATTAATAAGTCAGGAACTATGGATAGATGCTATTATCATTTCTTCTACTTTTCACAAATTTTCAAAACTTCTAATTTTCAAAAGTCACTAAAGAATCACAAAATACATTACATATAAATGAATGTATCCAAAATTAACAAAAATAGTCTACAAATAAAACATCTTAAACCAACACAATAGCGTGACTGCTTAGAAGTAAATAATATATTAACTACAACCGCAACACACAATAATATTTATCAGCAGTAGTCTTTCTCCCGCAGAATCTCTCTCGCCCTTCAGACATATTAATCTAATATTTTTCTAAAAATAACCATTAATTTTAAGAATAATTTACACCATTTAGTAATTATTTTCTTATATGTATTGGGATGTTTTATTATATAGAGGCAGTGCATTGTTTTTTCAGATATCTGCTTTTATAATTATAGGCATGTTGTAAGTTAAAAGAATCACTTAAATGAATAAAATGAAGTGATAAAAAAATGATTGTTTAATGACTATAAAAAAAGGATAATTAAGGGAAATGAAATGTAGAAGCTTAAGTCATATAAGATTAGCCCAAAATGTGATACTGATAGGGGATGTGATGTACCCAAGCACAAAAAAAGAAATGAAAATGAGAAAGGTGTAACTTTGGGTGCAAAATTTTGAGATTATTTATGGGTATAATTTTGAAGTATAATTTTAAAGATTCCTTCAGGTATGACGGTAAACTTGATATGATTTATTAAAGAGGTTAACATAGATAAATACATGAATTAAAATGGGAAGGGTTAAATTAAAAATGAAAGCTCACAGTTTGATTTATCAATAAATTACATTGTTTTGGGACATTCATGCATAATATTTACATATTTAGTGCATAAAAAGATTGTAATTGTTCAAAAGTGGTGTAATTTATTTTTGAAAATTATTGGTCACTTTCAGGAAAACATTAGATTGTTATGACTAACAGGAGAGAGGATTTAAATGAGGACTACTGTTGATATGTATTATGTTGTGTTGTAGTTATAGTTATTGTATTGTTTATTTCTGAGTAGTGATACTATTGTGTTGGTTTGAGATGTTTTCCTTATAGACAATGTCATTTATTTTGATTGGTTTCATTTTTTTATAATGTATTTTGCAGTTTATTAGTGGCTATTTTATAAATTGGAAGTTATGAAAATTTGTGTAAAGTAAAAAAGTTATAATATTGTTCGAGTGTAGTTCCTTATTTTGTTGATGCTAAGCTATCAGATTAGGTAGTGACATTCACCACTATGATATAGACAGAGGGCGCCGATGTACTCACGTACGTAGATTTTATTTTATCACCTCAAATAATTGTGAAATTTAGACTGTTAATCACTATGCTTGGTTGGAGAATATTGACTAGGAGTGAGTTGGTATCTTTCCACCTTCAATAACCATTTCTATTAGATCGCAAACTGTCTTGTTGATAGAATAATATCGATCGAGGGTGTGTTAGATCATGTTTTGATGGTGTTTCTAAGGCATGTGAATGTTATTAGCATGAATTTAAAGTAAAATTAATGATTAAACTTTGAAGAATACAATTAAATTTAATACATAATAAACCTTAATTTATTTTGATTGAATAAATGTCATGGACATATACATTAGATTAATATAGGATCTTCCATAATGAAATATAAAAAACCAACATAAATATTATCTTCTTTTCCTTGTGTTACTGTAGTTTAGAGTTTGATTGTTGCACAGAGTTATATTTACATAACTTGTTATGTTGTTTTAATACTTTTTTTATGTTTTTAGCTTTTGAATAAGATGAATATAAGAGGAACCAATATGTACAAAAGACAAGTTCAATAATTTGAAAGGTATATATTTAATTATTAATGAAATTGTTTCTTTAAGCTGCTATTTTCAATTAATATGTGAACATTAAATTATTAGTGATATAATACTTGAAGTTGTTACACTATATGAGGTCACTTCTCTTTTTTGGAGGAGGAATTCTAGTGTAAGCTGAAAACTAACTGATTAGTGAAAAGATTATAGATGGGTTGTCTTGTTCACGAGAGAGTAGGGTGACACTTATCAATTTTATCTTTTAGGGAAAAGTTGAGAAATTGTGGCAAGGAAAGTTTTAGGAGAAGTTTGGAGGTAGAACCGACCACTTGGTGAGGTGGGAAGAGTTTGTGGCAATCTTTAGAGATTGGTTTGTACTACTGTTAACTATGAGATAAAAGCAAGGCAAGTGGGTTGTTGCAGCGAGATTGATCGATTAAGCTATATGATTTAGAGTATAATATACTCGCGAGGTATGCACCACAAATCCTTCCAAATGCCGCGAAGAAATTCCACAAGTTCCTTTATGAATTAAAGGATTCAATTAGGTAGTCAGTAGGGCCACTTGGGATTGAAGAATTTCATTGTTACTATAGAGGGCTATGTGGGTGGAAATTGATTTTCAGTTGGCTCAAAAGCGTAGGGACTTACACTAGAGGAAGAGTTTGGAAGAAGTGACACTAACAGTTCATTCTGGAGAGTCTAATGAGAAGAAGATTAAGTCATACACTGATAGAGTTATTAGTCGGATTGGCTTTAACAATATTGAATCTTGTGTAAGTGTGGGAAACAACACCATGGTGAATGTTTATTTGGTTCTAAGTTAGTTATTTGCGCAAGAGGAAGAGTTTTGAAGAAGTGACACCAACATTTAATTTTGGAAAGTCCAACTGAAAGAAGATAAAGTCATGCGCTGATGGAGTTATTAGCCAGATTTGCAGCTCATGAGACAAAAAGTTGCGGTCAAGCAAATTGGTCGAATCATGCAATTATATATGTCAAGTAATAAAACGGTTAAAGAGTACCGCGTACCAATTGCACGAGGATAGTGTTAAGAAATTAAATGATAGGAAAAGCCCTTAGGAATTCAATACAAAGAGGGGAAGAGAAACCTAAGAAACTCTCCAAAATCCCCCTCTTTTTGCTCTCTAGCCATCTCCAAATCTCTCCTCCAAAATATGGCTTAAAGGTATGTTTTTATAGCTTGATCCATGAATTTGGTAAGAAAAATTCTTGCCAAAATAGATTCCCGCTCCATTAGTGTGGTCACGTCGAAATGTAGCATAGTCATGCTGGCCTTTTGGATCAGGCGGCGTGGTCACGCCAGCCCTCTGAAGATATGATGTGGCCACGATCGCTTCTGACGTGGTCACGTTGCTTGTGATGATATGGTGGCGTGGTCGCAGCACTTCTAGGAGTGGTCACTCTGCTTGAGGCCACTTTTTTGTTGGTTTTTTTCGCCTCGAAATACGTGTATTCAACATCTATAATCTACACAACATTAATAAAAACCTTTCACAAGTGTAAATCCATTATAAATAAGTAAAAATACATGGGTAGAAAACAAGTAAAATCACATAAAATTGATTCATGTCAGCAGTAATAATATTGAAGCTAGGGTTTAAGTGTGGGAAGCAATACCATGGTGATTGCTTTTGGTTTTAATGTATGTTATTTATGTAGACAACCTGGACATGAGATGAAAAATTGCCCTAATTTTGCTAAAAAATCTACATCATTTTTTAACTTTAGGAATAGATTCAACTCAGAGAAATTTTTAGGAGCGATCTATTTTTAGAAGGGGCCAACAGAGAAGTTGTTATAGTGACTATAAGGAGCAAACGATGCAAAATATTCGACTACGACTTTATTTCCTAACTTAGCAGGAACATGAAGAACCTATTACTATTGATATGGATGCTAGTAGATTATGATGGAGTAATTTGTCATTTGGGTGTCATGTAGTTATCTGGTTTTTAATATCTTTATGTACTTTGATTTCAGAAATTGGGTGTTAATTTAGTTATATAATTATTCTTTTAGTTGTTTGTAGTTTTTTTTTTCAGTTGAATTATGTTACTTCAAATGTTGGATTTATCTTATATGCTCTTAACGAGAATCAAACATTCTTAAAGATTTGTGGATTGTTCATTTTAGCTTGTGTGATGAATTTTATAAGGATGAGAGGTTGTATTAATTAGAAAAATAAAATAAAATGAAGAGAAATTTCAACGAGTTGGGTCGGTTCGATCAATCTTCTTGCTAGTTTTTTTTAATAGATTTCAACAAGATGAAACGATGAGAGATAAGGAAGGAGGAGGTTGGCATCCATCTCGGACCTTGCTGTCAACGCCACATTTGAGTGTGGGACACATTTGAGTGTGGGAAGGCTGTCGACATTACTTACCATCAATTCGACACTTGTGTTGTCTAGGGCAAGGAGATGGCGCCCATGTTGCAGTGGAGGTGATTGATTTCTCATGCGTGGAAGGAAGGATGTTGTCGCAGAAAAGAGGAGTTATGCATTCCCTAACTGAGCAAAGTGGTAGAAGGAGAAAAGAGGAGACATAAGCCCTACTGGAAGGATTGTGACCTCACCGTAATGTGTTAGAGTTGAGCTAAACTCTAAGGAAGAATGAAGAGGAGTTGACTTGTGTGTGTGTGGTTTCTTCAAGAGGATGCTGAAGTTAGTGAATAGAAAATTGATCGAGCCATTAATAAGGTAAGAGTAGGCTTTAATTATTTTAATTTCTGAATTTAATAAATATTTATGTATTAATTATGGGTTCTTGTTAATTAATGTTAGGAATTCAAAGGTGAACATGTTTTAGAATTGGATCTAGAAAAGTAGATGATTGTAAAAGAAGGGTTTGTTCTATTTCCAAAAGTATTTAATTTAAATTAATTATTTAATATTAGATTAACTGAAAGGACAAATTTAAAATTTAAGGATTTAAACTCTTTAATTAAAATTCTAGCCAATCCGTTGTTGTCCGCCCCTCCTCCTTATTGCTGATCCTTTGTTGTCCCAACCACTCAACTCATTTCAGCCACCTATCTCTGCTCCCCAACCACTTAGTTGACCTCCACTGCTCATGGATCAAATCCTAGTGTGAATTTGTGTTGTGTTATTTTCTCTTTCAAGTGTGTTTGATTGTAATCATCTATTTGCCATGATTAATAATGTTTATTTTTCTTATTATGATTTGGGTTAACTCTGATATCAATTAGAGTTGAATATATTAGTAGTGTTCAATACATTGTGGTTCAACTCAACATCTTTTTTTCTGACAATGCTCAAATTACATTCAGTTTCAGTATTTTGTACTGTTTATAGAATACACACACACAAAAATGGTTAATAACCCACTTCCTTCTGAAATTCATGATAGTTCTTATGATATTCAGTTTATTTGTTTTAAAATCTCCAAGAGCTTGAACTCATCCCTAAAATGATGCTTTTCCCATATTATAGGTTTTGTGATAGATCCTGCAAAATGCAGTGAGCTGAGTTTGGAGGAGAAAAGGGAGCTAGTACATGAAATATCACGATGGGCAGACAATGCTCCTGAAATTCTTCAGTCATGGACACGTCGAGAGCTTCTTCAGCTCATATGTGCAGAGATGGGAAAGGAGAGGAAATATACTGGTGTGACAAAACCTAAAATGATAGAGCATCTCCTTAGGCTGGTTTCCCAAAAGAATGGCACGGTCAGTGATGATAAAAATTCCATTTCACTTATCTCGTTGAAAAACAAAAATGGAACTAAAAAGAAAAGAAAAAAGGAGCAACCACTACAACCTGGAAATGACTTGCACTCGGATCTGTCCACTGAAGCCAACGAAGACAATACTAACAACCACTTCTGTCAGAATCTTGTATGCCGAGCCACTCTGTGTCCTCCGGATCAATATTGTAAAAGATGTTCTTGCTGCATCTGCTATCAGTACGATGATAATAAGGATCCTTCTCTTTGGTTGGTTTGCAGCTCTGATCCTCCATATTGTGGTGATTCATGTGGTATGTCTTGCCATCTCAAATGTGCGCTCAAGCATGAGAAGGCAGGCATTTTGAAGACTGGGTATTGTCAGAAGTTAGATGGAAGCTTCTACTGCGTTTATTGTGGCAAAATCAATTGGCTTATAGGGTAACTTCTTGCCTTCTGAACTCTATTTATTGATCAAAACAAGTATAGTTTGTCCATCAATTAGCTTATAGGGTATCTTTTTATTGATCAAAACAAGTAAAGTTTGTCCGCTCTCCCCCTCTCCCTCCCTCCCTCTCTCCCCGGTATCTTTTATAGTGTGGTTACTTTGACCTGCTTTTCCTTTTTCTCAAACAGCTACCAGATATCATGATTGGTGTTAATATTTAATCTAGATGTTTCAAAACATTTGCTATTTTGAGTTTCACGTTCAGTTTTTAACATGTTTTGTTTGAGTCTTTATCTCGTAGGTATCCAAAGCTGTTAATTGTTTAATTAAAGAAGCATGGCTATGATTATTTAATCGCTAAACTCACTGAATATTATAATTTAACTTTCATGTGGCTGAAATTTAATGATATGACATTTATTTGGGGAGACGAGGTTTACTTATTTATTTATTTATTTGTATTATTATTATTTGAAGAATCATGTCACATTCACACGCACACACACACCAGCTACGTATAGAAAGAGCAACAATTATTGGAAGATTTCTCCTACGCGCAAAGTTACACAGATAATATAATGATATTGTCGTGGGAAGAAGTTTTTTTCTCTATATATCTTTTGTTTCATTAGAATTTTTTTAGTTTCACGTTTTCACAAGAAAATTATTGCATTGCCAACTGTGAGTCCAGTTTGTCTTACGTACCTTTCTTCTGCTTTTATATCTATAATTTCTCAAAATTTTGATTTGTCTTATCATTGAAGTCAGTTATCATGAACTAATTTTTATGATAAATACCTTTACATTTATTTAAGGGTCTCAATACCCATGCATGGGCTTTAATTGCTTGGATGTACTTTTTAGTTGCCAATTCCATATANTCTTACGTACCTTTCTTCGGCTTTTATAACTATAATTTCTCAAAATTTTGATTTGTCTTATCATTGAAGTCACTTATCATGAACTAATTTTTATGATGAATACCTTTACATTTATTTAACGGTCTTAGTACCCATGCATGGGCTTTAATTACTTGTATGTACTTTTTAGTTGCCAATTCCATATTCTTTTTACATTCGTATGATTACATTATATAATTAGAAAATTCTTATATTTAGAGCGGCTAAGGATTCAATTGTGTCATGTGTAGAATTTATTAAATATATATGGTTCAATGACCACTCTTAGAAGGATTAACAAGGTCACAATTATCAAAATAAATATTAAGCCTGCATCTTTATATATTGTTTTTGGAGATATTTTAGTTGCATTTCCCAAATAACAAAGTCTTCTTGATCAAAATATAGGAGTTAGAACAATAGATGAACATTTCTAAAGATGAAGATCTAGTATTAGTGAATTTAAATTGAATACTTGCTCTACAAGTGGATTCAGAATTAAATTAATTTATTCATCAGTATTGGAGAGTCATGTGATGCATATGTGTGATAAGTTTGAATGTCGTATCATGATTTTACAATGAAGTTAAGCCATATAGAGGAGTATACCTTGTGGAGATAAAGCTGATTACTTAAACTTGATGTGTCAAAAAGGATTAGAAAGGATCTCAATATAAATGCATAAAGTCCCAAATAATTTGTGAAGAACATTTTCAACAGTTTAAAAAACACTCAACAAGAACAATTGGGAATTGAGAATTCATAAAGTTAAGGTTAAATAATTGGGGCGGAGCTAATAATGATGAGATGACAATAATGATACGAGTGTTTCAGGGTTGTTTATAAAGAATTTTATGAATTTTTAAGCATATATTATTAGAAAAATATCATTGAGTCAAGCTATTTTGTACGGATTCAAGTGTTGGGTGATAGTGAAATCCATAACAATTAAATTTTCTAAAAATACGATTGCTAAATTAAATGTGAGAAAACTAAAACTTTGAATATTTTACTGAACATTGTAATTGAAGTAAGAGAGGTTCAATATTCAAAGGTTTAATTGGAGTTGAATTGGATGGCATAATAAAATTAAAATTATTTTAGTATGATTTAAATAATATAATAATAATGCAAAAATGACATCTTTCTCTAATTTAATATACAATATTCTAAATCGGGACACTTCACCCTCAGATATTATGAAAATGATTCTGAATCTAAATTTTGGGATATGAAATTGTAATTAGTTTCTTTATTTTAATCAAAATTTTTTATTTCCATTTATTTGATTCGATATTGGAACGGGGTGGTTCTTCAAAGACCAATTCACAAGTTCCTTTGTTAATTGCAGGTGCGGAGCTGTTATGGCTAGTTTAGCGCGCTAGAAGTTTTGGAATTGGACTGAATCAGCCGTTCCAAAATAGTTTTCGCGTAGAAGTGGTGAGAACTATGGATAAAAGTAAGATAAGAGATAAAACTAAGGAAGATTGACAGGAAGATAACTATTTTAGAAGATCAACGATAGTAACTCCTATTAAGCATGAGGGTATCTCAAAATTTGGTTTGGTTATCTCCACAGGAGAGCTTCATCGATTATATGGGAATATAGAATCAGTCTGAGATATGATAAGTAAAATGGGCGGGCCGAAAGCACCTGGATGGTAGTGAATTAAAAAGCTTGCATAAATTGAATTAACATATGCTCCACTCAACAAAAGTGAATGGAGAACAGGTCTCACAATGTCAACTCAGAATTTTTAAGATATTCTATTGCTAATGTTGATGATAACTGTAATTTTATTAGGGAAAAGTTTTATTTTTAGTTAGCATAATTATCTAATTTCTAGAAATCTAAATCTTTTAATTTGTTATATCACTAATAATCCTTACCTAGTTTGTCTCTGTGGAAGCTAAAGTACTGAACTATCATTCTGCGTTGAGTTCAATTCTTAATTTGGCTTCAATCATATCATACATTTTATTCTAAATTCACTAATGCTATTTAAAGGATGATATTTTAAAGGTTACAAGCTAACATCTATTTTCACATGTCAATGTTTCTATCTATTTTATATCATTGCTGGACTTCTAAGAATGCTAATACTCCTTATATATCCAAATTTGAGAAGTACGAAGGAATAGATATGGATGCTTAGGTTGTCCCTATGGGCTAGCATTCATCTATAAAGCATGTATACAGCTAAAGGCAATTACATCCTTTTTTTTCATGAAAAAAAAAGGTACACTTACAGTCCACGGTTCTATGTTAAAAACTAATTGTTAAATATTTTTTATACTTCACCTCTTGGACATGACCTGGACATGTATTAGACAAAAATTACAAACAAAATATGTTACTGTGACTCGATGACATGTCAAATCAAATTTTGATATAGATTCTGTCATTCTTTCTAGCTATTAATATTTTTCAACGTTGTTGTAACTTTCAGAGTTCTTAACTTCTGTGCTTAGTATGATTGAAAAATAAGATTTTTGTTTGGTATTTATGGTAGTAAATATTTATGCACCCACAGACAATTGGAAATCACCTGTAGCACACACAAAACACACGTGTATCACCTCTAGCTTTACCACTACTATTATATGTAGATCCTCAATTCCTTCGGAATGAGTACACATGTATATTTTTTTTAATACACACAAACGCATATCACCCCTAGCACACACACATATTTATAACCTCTAGCCTTATCATAACTATATTATATATATCCAGAATTCCTTTTGATTAAATGTTATATAGGTTATCTAATTTTACAAAATCCTTTTGGCAACATATCTTGTTACATTGCCTTTGTTTTAATCCCTTATCTTTTACTTATTTCTGTAGATAATTTTCAATCACCAAAGTCTGCTTTAAATTATTTTATTTCAATAGGTTCTATCCTTTTCTTCTTTCTTGTATAATTGTCTCTCATCATAGCTTTCCTTGCTTTAGTTTTTACAATGGGACCATTTTAATATTCTACTTCCTATTATACTGAATTTGAATGTTAATGACTTCTACATTCCTTAATGCTTGATCCATATAGCATAATCAACCTGATTCCTTTTTAATTTAAATTACGAGCATTTACATACATAGCACACAATTCTTATGTATTCACATTTCCCACACCTAAACTTTCATATTTACACACATAACACTCAAATCCTTAATATCACATCAAAATAACACTATTACCTTTTTTAAAAGTGAAATACACATTTTGATGCATGGGTACCAAAGTGCTATGTATGTAAACATGAAAGTTTAGGTGTGAGATTTGTAAATACATAAGAATTGTGTGCTACGAATGTAAATTTCCCATTAAATTATCTATAGGCTGCCATGATTTCTTTTACAACATATATCTCATGATGCACTTCTTCGTTTTAACTAATTAACTTTATTTTTAAAAACTATGCTTTGCCTGCTTACATACAGAGTAGTGCTTGTAAGTTTATGCTACGCTAGTGTGGGCTGCTACTGTTGATGGTTCTTCTTTAAGAATTTTAACATATGCTTATGTTTTATATTGCCCTATGTGATGTAAGATAATATATGGCATATCCTATGTTTAATATGAATTCACTCCCCTCTACCAAAAAAGAATAATGCTAATAAGAAGCTTATTTTAATTACCCTCGCTCCTAATACACACATAATATGTACTGCTTCCAAGGTTGTACTTGGTTGGGGTGGTGGCTTTGATGCGAGATTGCAAAAATGCTTTTGAGCATGGTTGTGAATCATTGCAGTTTTATGTAGCACCAGTGAGTGCGGCTATGAATCAATAACCAGCAACAACTAGCACTAATGGGCTCAACTGTGTATGCATAACTGTGCATGGGAAGAGAGATTTCTTCTAAAGTTTTTTTTTTTTTTTTTCTGGTATTTTATATTGCCTACTCACCACACCATGTTGATTTCATATTAATCGGCACCAATTTGCAGTTTTTAATGGCATATTTATCTGATTTGTTATTTCCCGTGTTTTTAATTCCATGATAGTGTCTTTAGGGAAACTATTTACTATTAACTACGTATAGACGATGCAAATCCATAATTTCAATTCAATATTTTGTTAGAAATGCCAAGCTTGCGCGTTGAGGATTAAGAGTTAAATAAGTATATTATCATAGCTAAATCTCACTCAACTATTTTTGTTTTCCACATAAATTGGAATAAATAAAAAAATTTGCATAAATTAGTTCAACAACTTATACAATATTTAGTAGGAATAATTGAAAAACAGAGATTCATAGTGGTTTGTGATGATGATGATGAGATGATTGTATGAAATTGATCATCGCAAAGCCGTTGAATACTTTATGATCCAGTCATTATGCTAACTATACGTTTATGTCTATATGCCCTATCTGTTGAAGAGCAAGAACTAGATTTTTTAAGTCTGTCCCGTCAACTAATAAGATTTAAGCTGTTTGTATGAGATATGGTATATTTGGGGAGTGAACCCGTAAAAGTACTTGTTATGTTTGGCGTGTCATAATGAATGTTCTCCGAAGAATGACCAATTTAGCATTTGATGATTAATTATTTTCTCCATGCAACTGAATAGCAAAACATGATAGAATTTGGTTTTCAAGGATTATGAAATATTATGCTCAATTGCCTCCTTAATTATCTTTTGGTTAGCTATTTCCTTCAAAAAATGTTTTTTTCCCTTTATTTTCTAAACAGACGGTGAACAGAAAAACAAGAGAAATGTTATAATAATAAATTAAAAAAATGCATAAAACTCATCCTACATCATCTCCTGCTAAGGACTTCTAAAAACTCTTCCCAAATAAAAGAGAACACTACCAGAAAACGTGGATAGTGCAGCTATATTAGTATGGTGGTTTAGGAAGCATGCTATTTTAGTGAAGTATGGCAATTGTCCATGCAAATAATTGATATAAAATATGAGTGGTTGCAATTATGAGGTGCTTTAAATGGCTCAAAATGACATTAATGTGGACATTAATTTAAAAGATATGACCTTAACTTAAAAAAATTTAAAATCTTGAACTGCACAAAACTGCAAGAAGCAATTTTAACTAATTTGCTTATGTTCAAATGTGGAAACTTTCAACTCATTTAAACTATTGAAATAAAATAGGATCTCATGTTTATGATTAATTTCAGAGATGAAAGACCATAAATTATTTTATGGAACTTACTAATTCACTGAAATCAAGCCCAATTGTTTAGTAAAGAGGCCAATGCATGGAGAAAGTAAAGAGGCCAATGCATGGAGAAAGATGAGGTGGAAGCCATTGGATTCTTTTAAATAGGATCCAATGCTTGAGATTAATCTTGCAGGGATTTTTATCCAATTTCTTTGGATTATTGCTGTGTGCACTCTAATGAACCAATTTGACTGAAATTTTAGTTATATGCGTATTTGAGCATTTTAAATCCAATAAAAATGGTTGCATGAAATTTTGATGCTCTTTCTCATTTTCATAAATTCAAAATTTTCACTTCATTTTCTCTTCAGTTTGTTGAAGGCTCTTTTGTAGAGCTTGATGAATTAAAAGAATCTTGCTAATGATGTGGTAAGTTGATGAAGTTGTGCTCTTAGAGAAGAAGATGAGAATTTTTTGTTGAAAGAGATCTTGGATTCCATAAATCATTTTTGTTAGACAACTTTCCATCTGGTCTAAATGCTCAGAAGTGATAAAGTTTAATTATTTCCGTAGCATTAATAATTCTCTTCTATTTAAATTAACTTCTTGTTTTAGGTATCATCCACACCCACTACACCTTAGAGGTTTATGTAGATTCTCTTTTTTTTTTTTTTTAAGAGGAAGATAGTTGTATTCAAAGAATAATATGAAAGGAGATTTTTTCTTACATTCTATTCTATTTGATTTGTCATGAATTATATGACTTGCATATGTAGCTTTTTTTGCTTACGAGTAACCACTAGACTATGCAACTGCGCATAATGGTTGAAGTACTGTTTGGCTAGAATAGCAAATTCATCAACTTATGATCAACTACTTATCTTCATTGTTCAGGACACTCTTGTATGCCATGTGCTATACATGATCTTATAAACCACTAAAGACATTTTTTTGAATATGCCATGAATGTTAAAAGAGGAAATAGTAATTGTAATTTTGACTGAAAATCAGGCATACATTAAAATATAATGTTTATACAAAAAAGATAAAATAATACTCACACATAAAGATATAAATTATTTATCATCACATTATAGCATTAGGGGTCCTACCTGTTTTTTCTATACCATTTATAAGTTAACACTTCCTATCAAGTTGGGCTTATACATCTATTAGCTTGTCATGTAAATGAGGAAAGTGCCCTAATTGCTTTGAGTTTAACCTATTTGCTGCCTGCTGTCACTCGTCCTTTTCGCTTACTGCCAGTGCTGCTTCTTGCAAACTGCCAGCCTTCATCAGCAACCATTTGCCACACCAATTGTTTGGCACCCTCTTCTGCCACCTATTGCTAGTCGCCAGCCGCCACATTAGACCTCCATTTGCTGGCCACCTGGTTTCATCAATCACTGCGAGCCATCACCATTATTATTTGAAAAACTTTGCAAGAAAACAAACAAAAAAATATAAACTTCTAAAATTTTAAACTAACCAAATATTGGTAAAGTATTGTAAATACATGATTTTTCTTACATTTTACGTAAAATAATTTGAAATTTCTTTTGTGAACGAACAAATCCTCTGAAGAATTTTAAAGCCTTTTATTTGGCATGTAACATGGGCCACAACTTTGTATTTTGCTTTGACAACCTAGCGATAAGAATTATTATTATTTACTTTCCTTGGTTATCCGATTTCCTCAATGATTCAATATGATGAGGTTGACTGTCATCAATTGATCTACTATAACAGGCCAAAAAAAATGTTTCAGCATTCAAACTCTTTTATTTGATATATAACAATCTTTTTCTTGAAGATTTTTTGATATATCTTAGTACAATTTTATGCGCTAATGTCACGTCTCATGTTTAGGTTTACTAATTATCATTATTTTGAAGGAAGATTTACATACATACCACTCAATTCCTATGTACTTACATGTCTAATACCCGCACTTCAATTTTTTTCATTCATACCACCTTATCTACGCATAAAAAGGTGTATTTTACTATTTAGAAGTTAAAATAGTGATATTTATGTGATATGAAAAATTTTCGTGATAAATATAAAAAGTGAAATTTGTGTTTGATATGTAAATACACAGGGAATTGAGTGGTATACTGGTTTGCATGTAAGTACCCCTATGTTAAAATTTAGATTGTTTTTACCTTCATCCAAACACAAAAAATGATCTCCTAATTTTATCTTAGCATTAAATATAACGTTTTGGTTATCCAAACTAAAAATTTTACATTTCAACACCCAAAATATAGAGAGTATATTTCAAAGATATTGTATTTATTTTATACTGTATTAAATTTCCCGTATACTATGTATACTTGTGGCCATACAGCCTCCTAATTGTTTCATTTAATTAACATAAGCAGTTAACTATCTAAACTTACAAATAATGGCAATGGATGAAATGCAGAAGCTGGCGTAAACAGTTGTTAATTGCGAAAGATGCGAGGAGGGTAGATGTACTATGTGAGAGACTGTTTTTAAGTCACAAGATCCTTAGAGGAACTGAACATTACAAGGAACTCCACAGCATTGTGAATGCAGCAGTGAAGAAACTCAAGAAAGAAGTTGGTTCTCTTGATAAAGTCTCTGCAGTGATGGCAAGGGGAATTGTTAACCGTCTTGCTTGTGGTGCGGAGATTCAGAAGCTTTGTGCTTACGCCTTGACAACTACAGATTCCATTCTTTCTTCTTCCTTCGACCTCATGGCTGGTGCTGCTCTAAACATTCCAAGTAATTGCGCTTTTTTTAATAACCTTGGCTCAATCCTTTTTTTGTGATGCCACTTGCATCTTTTCTTTTTCATCATTTGCATCAGGCCCTCAAGTTTTCTGCATCCGATTTGAAGATCTCTCTCCAACTACTATCGTTGTCTCGCTTCATTCCATAGACGAAGTCTTTGAAGAGAATATCATAGGCTGCAAACTATGGCATCGATGTTCCAAGGCTTTGGACTACCCTGAAGAACCAACCTGCATTATATTGCGACCTGAAAAGAGAATCATGATATCAGGGCTTTGCCCTTCAACGGAATACTTTTTCAGAGCAGCTCCGTTCAGCAGCACCAAGGAATTCGGGAGATGGGAGTCCAAGTGCTCGACACAAAATCCGAGTGGTAACAGCGGCAGAGTTCCTGATCTTAACCGCGTTTCGTCATTCCCGAAGAAAGAACATGAGACAGCGGAGCAACCTATTATCATTCAAACGGATTCTCAAAAAGGTTCAACGAACTCTAGCGATGATCACCTCGCAACCAAAGTCCATAAACATGACAGCGATAACAACGAGAGCCATGTGGTGCCATCTAACCTGGAGCCATGTGCTTTTGTGAGCTCAAATTCTGTTCCCGCTGAAACACCAAGCAAACCTAATCGAGTCATCGGCGCACCAAGTTCAGCGAACAAGAAGGAATCCGTAGAGAGGGATTACGAGTACTGTGTTAAGGTGATTAGATGGTTGGAGTGTGAAGGGCACATGGAGAAGGAGTTCCGAGTGAAATTCCTTACGTGGTTTAGCCTGAAGGCCACGCAACAAGAGCGGAGGGTGGTGAGCACCTTCATTCATGTGCTGATTGACGAGCCTGCGAGTTTAGTGGCTCAGTTGGCAGATGCTTTTATGGATGGAATTTGCAGCAAGCAGCCAGCAGTTCAGAGTGGGTTCTTTAGCAGGTTGTGGCATTAATCAAAGGTGGTTCACCATCCTCAATTTTTATACCAAGATGGTTGATTCTAAGCTTGTAGATTTCATCATGGTGCAGAAACCATACAATAGGGAGCAGTTAGGATATTGCTGATTTGTCTTGATTTGGAAGAATCTTACCTATTGGAGAAGGAAAGCTTCACTGTTAAGGCTTTCTAATATTTGAAATTTTTGGTTAAGTTAATGATCTTAATTTTTTGTTGCAAACTTTGACTAAGGGTGACATGGAAAAAATTGGTTTCATGAATGTCATTTGGGTTCTAATTTTTGGAGCACATAGCTCATAGTAATTGATTAGAATTGTTGTCATCTATAATTGATGTTCGCTGAAGTTTCTAATCTACCAAGGATGCCGTATTTTATGTTTTGTGATGTTTGTTGTTGTTTCCGAACTCTAGAAGAAGGCAAAATAAAGAATAAGGTGATGTTCAGTTTTCTCAAAAAGGAATGTTTTGTTAAGGAAAAAAAAAGAATTATTATTGAAATGCATTGTATTTAAAATATTTTGAAATAGTTTGGATTAGTGTTCTATGCTCAAAAATGATCTAAATGAATCTCGAGACAATCTGGCAGTCTTATTAAAAGAGAAATTGAGGAACATCTCTCTGATGAAAAGTTATGAAGCCATTATTTGTTTATCAAGTAGTTCATCGTTTATAAGAGTATCAACATACAATGAATGTACTACTTATAAATTGGCCAAAGCTTGGCCTTTAATAGCATGCAAGGGAACAAAGATTATATTAAAGTGAAATAAAATTGATTGCTTTTTCTATTTTTCTTAATAGAGTTGGATATGTCATCAAATATTGTAAAGTATTAAGCCTAGAAATAAGACTAATTTTGTGAGTATGTAGTATCTTAATTTTTTGTACGACAAAAATCAAGGACAAATGCTGATTTTCGATTGTGGGATAGTTTCTTTTGGCTGGGATAAATTGATGACTCAAGTAGTATAATGCATTCTTTTTATCTTCATTAATTTGAATTGATAAGGCACCAAGGGATTCATCTAAAGCAATAATATAGTAGATTAATGACAGAACTAGGATGGGGACTACTAATGTTGGAGGTGTCTATAAGTATTCTTTTATGCTTTTAAAGGCTTGTTAGCCGTCATTGATATAATAAAACATGGTATTATTCTTATTTAAAGTAGAAAATGGATGACACCTCTCACCAAGGTTATAAATAAAGCATCTTAAGTATGCTAGTTTTCTCTGAAATGATCTTAATTGTGTTAGGCTTTTGGAAAATGACATTTTTAATAATGATTTAATTTTTTCGGGGTCAAATTCAATCCCCCATTGTCATACTACAAACCCTAGGAATTTTCCAGAAGTCAAGTCAAAGGCAAATTTCAACATATTCATCTCAGGGTCTTATAAGCGTAGACATTCAAATGTAATGCTCAAGTCGTATAAGTGGTCTTCTCTTTCTTTACTCTTAAGCAACACGTTATCAACATACCATTCAACCTGTTAGTAAATGATTTTGTCAAAAATCTTAGTACAGATCATTAGTAGGTAGCACTAATATTATTTAGTCTGAATCGAATAGCTTTATAGCAGTAAACTCAAATCGAGGTTCTGAATGCGGTATGTTTCTCATTATTAGGAGCCATTTATATTTATTATAGCCCAATGATCTATCGATGAAGGAGAATATTACGAGCGAAGAGGCAATGTCAACCATTAATTCTATTCTGAGCAGAGGAAAGCCGTACTTAATACATGCCTTATTAAGATCTTGAAAGTGAATATGCACATAAATTTGTCCATTCTTCTTTTTAACCGATACAACACTTGCCAACTAAGAAGGATATTTTTCTTCTATGAAAAAATTAGTTGATCGCTCTTTCCATACTGATAATGTAATTTTATGTGTTTATAGTGGCTAATCCTAATGATGTAGGTATTACTAATAATTGATTTCAAAAATTCACTAGGATAAAAACACAGTGCACGTATCATTCAAGTAGTATAGGACTCTAATGAAGTCCCAAGTATCGATCCCACGGAGAATAAAAAACTCATTTTATAGACTTAGTAAAACTCTACTTAAACTGTAGGTAACTTATGTAGGAATTTAGATCGAAATTATATGTGTAAAAAGGAAACTTATACCTACTAATTCTATTTCTAAACTTAAAGAAAATACTAAGTGCTTTTAAACTAGCTTTACGTAAAAGAGTTCAAATTATATGGAAGTTTTTCTCCTTGCAATAAGATCATAATTAGTGTAGGAATGAAATATTTATAAATTTAAATTTAGTTTTGTGATAAATATGAGCATATCTATTCTTTACTCTCATCCGGGTGCATAAAGAACTGTTGTGGATATTAAAGATCCAAAAACTATCAAAATATTTAAAGTGAATGGACATGCACAAACCTGTCTTTAATGAAGTGTTAATGTTGGGTTAACCAGAATAAAATCTGAATACGTCGGGCTGACGACGTTAAACCAAACACTTTATGGGAGGCAACCCATAGTTATCTATGTAGTTGATTTAAGTTTGCTTTTGTTTAAGTTAGGTGTTTTGGGTGAACTCTATGTGCTATAGAGACCTACATGTTAAGAAGAGGCATACAACACAATAATTAATGATCCAAAAGAGATTATGAGAGCTATTTGGACCTTAGGTGAGGCGGAGTAATTTTGTGCACTGACTCCTAGGCGTCAAAAACTGTCGCCTAAGCGCCATATTACAGTGAGCCTAACGCCTAAGCGCCTAGATTTGGCTCCTAGGCTCCACAATTCAAAAAACACCCTGTAAATTTCTTTTGATGGTTTTATACGAATTTTTTTTTATTTAATTCCTAAAACTTTCATTTGGGGTCATTTGTGATAATTTGAGAGGGAGAGGATCCATCATTTCTTGATCTCATGGCTTCTAACACCAAAGAAAGCATAAGTCCTCGGATCTTTGACAAAAAGAGGTTCATTAGCGAGGTTGCATAGAAGTTATATGATAAATATCTTATGAAGAAGAGATTCATTAAGGAATGAGGTTTCATTACTCCGGGTGTTTCAATGGAAGAGATAATCCCGCAGAGGTGTTGGGAAATACTTTGTTACACTACTACTGCCGTTATTATCTCTGTCGTGAAGGAATTTTATACTAGTCTTCATGGGATGAACCAAGGATTTGTCTTTTTTCGAGGCAGGTTGGTACTTTTCACTCCTTCAAGAATCAATGAATTATTCTTGATAGAGAATGTTCCAATTTGTCATTATGCCAAGTTTGGTCTGACTAGAGACAATCTAAATGAAGTGTTTAGATTCCTGACAGATGAAGAAGAGACCTGTGAAATGAGAAATGACTTCAAGGTTAGTTTTCCTACTTCGATGTTAAATCCATCCTCGAAGCCTTGACATTCTTCATTTCAGTCAAGTTACTTCTTACCCAAAACTGAGAGAAGTGATGAAGGAGAGTGTTATCCTCAACTATTGTATTCAAACGGGTAGGCCAATCTATTTGGGGGCTCTAATCTTTAGATCCATTCTTGGCTTAACACTAAATGGATCTGCTACTAGAGTGGGACATCCATCAACTATATTTTTACTGTGTAGCCAAGCTCAAGTTCCTTACAAGAATTGAGAAAAGGTGCTTCTTCCTTGGAAGCCCATGGACTAGTCTATTATGAGTTGTGACTGTGTGGATATTATAGGAAAACATGGTAGAAATGCTTCTATGGATTAGTATTCTCAAAATTTAGCATCATTTTCATGACCCAAACTACCTGATAACCTTGTTATTATCTTAAAGAAGATTAAGAAGTTGGAAGAGGAGATAGCTATTATTATGAACAAGATTAGCAAAATCTCTGATCCACTTGACCATCTGGATTAGCAGATCAAACAACAATCAGATCATACTGCACTTATTGAAGAAGCAAAGGTACAAATGTTTAAGAAAAATAATTGGATCGAGGATGATTCGACAGATGAATTTCCATACCGTCATTTCTATAACTTGTATGTGCACCACCAGTCAATGGGCAAATTTAAAGAAGTGGAAAGTGTTGTGGATGAAAGCATGTAGTGGCTCAGAAGTACTGAATTCGAATTTATAAGAGCTTTTCTATGTTGTGTTGAAATTTTATTATTAAATATAATTGAGTATGTGTGTTTGATTATTAGTATTTTTTATTAGTTTGCAGTGCCAGTATATTTTTTGGTGTGATTTTAACACTGTATTATGTGTCTAGTTATCGGTGTGTTCGTTTGTTTAATTGTTTGGATTTATATTTGAAATTGTCTTATTCATTGTTTGTGAAAATTAGAAGTTAGAAGATGTTTAATAATGAAAATTAAGTTGAATTGGACTAATTAGAGCTCAAAGAGCTGTGGTGTTTTGTGTTTTTTTATCAAAAAAAGAAAACATTGGTGCCTAGGCGCCAAAATCTGACGCATAGGAGTCAATCACCCTAGAAATCGATGCCTAAGCGCTGGTTCACCTGGCTTGCCAAATCACAGTCTAAAATTGCAAAATTGGCCATTTTCACTATTTTTTTGCCTGGTTCATCTTCTTCACGAAAAACACCAAACCATCACCCTAGGGCATCACTTCATTTGACTTTAAGGCCATCTCGTGGATTGAAAATGTTAGATTTCTTCCTGGTAAGAGCTTCTCTTTGGCTTAGAAATTTTTAATTTTCACCATGTATTTCTTCTACATTATTAAAATACCAAATATTCAAAAATTTAAAAGAAAATTGTGAAGAATCCATTGTGTGAAGTCTCTTAGCTTTGATTTTAATTTTATGAGTTCATAGAACTTTTATTTGGAATTTATTTGGAATTATTATGAATTTATAGAATTATCATGTCTCCTAAGATGAAGAGGGGAAAGGAAAAGATGCCTTTAATTCTAAGAAATTTGCCAATATAAAACCTTAGTACATATATGATGATCAAATCAATTCTAAAAAGCTGATTCAAGAGTGAGCTTTCTCAATCCCTGAGTAGCTGTTGAAAGTTTATTTGTGACCTGACATTGGGAAATCTTCTGCTACTATACTGCTATAGCAGTTATCTCTATTGTATGGGAATTTTACACTAACCTCTGAAAAGCCTTTGATGATAAGATATTTGTTCAAGAAAGAAGTGTAGAGTTTACACTAGCGCAGATCAACACTCTTAACCCGGTATCGGATATACCAAACTACGATTATTCTTCATTTGAGCCTATTGAGTCGTAGTTGGATGAGGTTAATTTATTAGTGACTGACAGTAGAAGAGTTTGGAAAATTAAGAATGACCACAAGGTAAAATTCTCTGCCCCAATGTTAAATGCACCCTCCAATGCATGAAACTATTTCATTTCCGCACGACTTCTTCCTACCAATCATCTTAGTGAGGTTACTAAGGAGAGAGAAGCCTTGATATTTTGCATTCAATAAATGAAATATATAAATATTGGCTCTCTGATTTATCAAAATATCCTCATTTCTTCTAAAGGTGGAACCACTTGAGGGTTAGGATACTCTGCCCTAATTTTTGCTTCATGCCAGCATTCAAGAGTAGGATATGAGAGTTAGGAAGAGCTCTTACAACCTCTTAAACCCATTAGCAGGACTAATGTGCATGTATATGAGCTACATGTTGGATTGAGGTCAAGGGGTGGAATTTTAGATATTCCTTCTACCTCCACTTTAAGACAATCTATCTTGGGTGTTGTTGCTCACCCTTCAACCACTCTGGATGAATTTCATAGTTATTATCAGGCACTGGAGTGTGATATTACATATCTACAAGATAAAGTGACCGATATTGATGATAAGCTTGATCACGTTCAGGGATATTTGAAACTCAAACATGATTATGATACGAGTTTCAATGCTTCTCTGGTGAGTTTTCTTTGAGGAAATCAGGATATTCAGTTTCCATCTAGTCCTGCATTTCCAAATTATGAACCCTAGACCCAAATGGAGGATAATGATGATGATGAGAATGAGGAGTAGTTGTATCTTTATTTTTGTTGGAAGTAGTTTACTTATGTGTCTGTGGTAGTAGTTGTATTTCTATAGATTTTTCATGATTTATTATTTGTGTTGGTGGATTGTTTTCTGGTTTTTTTACTACACTACTATTTATTTTTAAATTTATTCTTATGTCTAGAGGTGTCGTTTACTTATCAAATCATTCTGACATATCATGTTTAATGAAACATTACTTACTGCTATACACTTGCTTTTTTAATTTGGACCTGCATATTTTCATGTTGAAACCCTGTATAAAAGGTCAATTTTATAATTTGTATTTATTATTATCTTTCTACTCATATTTCTGCATTGAATGTTTTATCCTATTAAAAATTTAAGTTTTGGGGAGGGAGAAAAAATTTCAAAAATTTAGCTTTATTTGTTCTCAATGTCATTATTTTAAAATAATCTATGGTATGTTGTCTTATCTTTAGGACTCTAATACTTTTTTTTAGGAATGATATAGAAGAACTTAGTAGAAAAGTTAGTAAAAAGAATGAAACTATATATAAGATATTTAGTAGAAAACATTGAGGAAATGATTTTACTATTTATTGTAGAAAAATTGAATTTTAAAAAAATGAAGGATTTTGAGAATAATACTTCTTAAAGAATTTAGTTTCTATGATTTTTGTTTTTCAAAAACTAATACAAGATCTTAGGTTAAGGATATAAAATAAGTTTTTAACTTTAGAAAATGGATAGTGAAATTCAAAATCATTAAAGTCCTATCCAGACATAGTAATCCTCACCTAAAATAGTAGGGATTAAAAAAAATTCTGAAAGAAAAAGTAAAAGAAAAGAAAATGAAAAGGAAAAAAAGAAAGGAAAAGTAAAGTATGAAAAAGGGAAGAGTGATCCATCTAAAAATTACCTATTTTTAATGTACATTTCATGCTCATTTTTTTTATACTTTTTATGATATTCCACTTTAATGGAAGGTATTTGGAATATTTTATATTTCAGGTATATGGAATGGACATTTAGAGAAAGTGAGGACAAAATGGAGCAAAAATAGAAGATTTTGTATGGCGTCATAACACCACTTATCGAGCGCATAAGGCGCTATAGTGCATCAGATCGGTGCTATAGTGCCAGTAACCAAATTTCTAGAATATCCAATGAATTTGACCAAATTTTTAAGGGGTGCTTGAAGTGACCCTTGGTGATTTTTAGTTACCTATTAATAGAGCCAAATTCTGGACGAAAATAGAAAAGTTTGGGATGTGTTGGAGAAGACTTTTGGAAGGCTTAGAGAAGACTTCTTGAAGGTTTTAATGTTTGTGTGCGTGTGAGAGTGAGTGAGAGTCTTTGTTTTGTGTAAAAGTTTGAAGATTGATTCAAGGAGACTTCAGGATTTTCTTGGGGAGAAGACATAAAGATAAGTATCTTGTATTTGTGTTTATGCTCTTAATGTAAGACTTGGCTTTCAAAACAAATCATGTGTTTTTGTTTTATCTCCATGAATTTTGAGTAGTTCCCTTTCTTTCTCTTTCCATATGGGAATTAATCTGGTGGGATGAGAATGATTTATATATCTCTTATTATTTTTTATTAAACATTGTAATAGTATCTTCACCGATTCTTCATTGACTTTGCGAGTTGTCCATTTGTATTCTTAAAATTTGTTGAGAAATATAATGACACGGGAGATTTATGATTGAACCAATATGTGATTGCCACCTTTCAACTTGGGCAGAGCCGTCGCGATCACCTAAGGGGGAGTGCAAATAGATAGGGAGATAAGTTTTGATGGGCATAAAATTAATGTTTCTAGGGTGACAAAGTATATTTTTTTATCAATTTGGTCTAGAGTTTGGATCATAAGGGTCCCTAGTAGGACCTATAGATAGGGTACAATGGGTAATCTGGAAGTGAGCGGCCAGAATCTACTCAGCACTACTACAGAAGCTGATGAAAAACTTTAGGTTAACCAATGTTCTTTGCAAGCATTGATAGGTTGTAAAGAATAATTATGCTCCTATTTGTCACAATACATCATTTTATCTTTTTCATCATTCAAATCCTACACTGATTAATATCTCTTTGCAAGGGGAAAGATCTTTTTATAACATTTAAACTCTTTTTTAAATTTTATGAGTCTTTTAAACTTTGTTAGTTTATTAATCTTTGCTAGTCTTTTAAGCTTTGTTCTTATTTTCTACCTAAATTTAGTGTTAAACTGTTACCAATATTTTGATATTGTTCTCCTATCATGTTTATTTGCAATTTAGATAGAGGTTTTACAAGTCATTATTAAGAATTTTTGCTTTCCTCATGGGATCAATACTGATGTTTTTAAGGAAAATCCTATATTACTTAAAACAATATGTATACTTGCATAGTACCCTTAGTGTGAAGACTTATTATGTATTTTCTAAATCATTTCATTTATTCAAGCTAGTCGCTAAATATAATTTGGGCCAAGTTTTTGGCAATCTTTTGGAGTTAAGAAAATCTGCGTAGTTGCGGGTTGTATCAAGTTTTGGCGCCATTCTTGGGGAGGGCAATGAAATTTATTTACTTAAAGAATTATATTTGAATTGTAGATTTTTTTAGGAGAATTAAAAATTAATTTTGGTACTTTTTAATTTTCAAAAATCATTAAAAAATTGAAAAACCTCAAAAATTCAAAAAAAATTGAAAAATCCAAAAATCTAGAAATTTTTAACTATTTTTATTTTATTTGAGTTGATTTTTTTTCTAAAATTTTATCTTTTACATGTGTATTTTGAGATCTGCAGGTTTGGTGCCCTACGATTCTAAATTAAAACGAACAATAAGAAAAATTTGAAGATAAAAAGGACTTCACAATTTTCAAGAAATGACAAACATATAACAAAATAACATTGAGATTCAAAATACTGAAAATGAAGATTATAATTTATAAAGGTCTTTAAGGAATTATGTAAACCCTACGGTAGATGAAACTCATTTAAGTATTCAAACCCTTGCTGTAGCGGCTAAATCATTTGAACTTAAACATGCAATTATACAAATGGTACAAAATAATCAATTTGGGAAAACACCATCTGAGAATCCAAATTTACATTTAGCAAGTTTTTTAGAACTATTTGCTACATTTAAATATGATGGCGTATAAAATAATGCTGTCAGACTAAGACTTTTTTCCTTTTTCCTTATGGAATAAAACAAAAATGTGGTTAAATTTAGTAGCACCTGAATCTATTAGAACTTG
>JXCR01142774.1:84037-110864 GCA_002079205.1 Phalaenopsis hybrid cultivar | reverse complement strand
GGGGGGCGGGGGGGATTTAGCACAAAAATTTTTGGCTAAGCACTTTCCTGCTTAAAAAACTACTAAGCTTAGAAATGATGTTATTTATTTTACTCAGTATGAATGAAAGTCAATATATGAAGCTTGAGAAAGATTTAAGGAACTCCTTAGAAAGTATCCACATCATGCTCTACCATACCAGTCTATCATAGATGCTGCTGCTGGAGGTTCATTAATGTTTAAACCATTTGATGAAGCATATTCATTAATTGAAGAGATGGATATAGAAAATTTTCAATGGCCCTTTGAAAGGGTAAATCTAAAGAAAGTATCCAATATTCATGGTAATGATGCTATTTCAATGGTTGTATCTCAAGTTGCTGCATTATGTACGAAAATAGACCAAATTGGAATAAAATTTTCTCAAACACCCCTTGTGATTGAAGAAAATTCATTAAGACAAATGATCGATTCTCATATTTCATTAAAAACTATAAATGTTATTAATCAAAATAATAAACCATATTATAACTATTACAAACAGGTTAGAAAAATTATCCTAATTTTATCTGGAACAATAATTCTAGTGGTGGAAGTCAATAATGAGAGAACAATCAAATAAACCCATTGGGAAACTGGAACAACCTGGGTAATTCTAATTATAAACATACTTATCCTCCTAGGTTTAGTAGTAAACAACAAGTTAAGGAGAAGAAGTTGTTTGTAGAAGAAGCAGTGTTACAAATGAGTAATCAATTATAAAGTCAAAAGACCTGCTATTAGAAAAATTGAGAATCAACTGCGATAAATTGCTAATGCACTTAGCAATAAGCCACAGGGAACACTTTCTAGTAATTTTAAGATCAATCATAAAGATAAAAATAAAAAAAACAAGAATAAGTTAAAGTTGTCCAACTAAGGAGTGGAAATGAATTAAATGTTGGATTTCCAAACATGAGGAAACTATTCTTAAGGAAGTAGAACAACCTGTCTCTCCAACTAAGAATAAATTAGGTTCACCACTTCCTTCTCCTCAAAGACTTAAATAGGAAAATTTGGAACAACAAATTTCAAGATTTTTTGAGATATTTAAGAAGTTTACAATTAATATTCATTTTGCAGAAGCTTTGAAGTAGATGCCAAGTTATACCAAATTTATGAAAAAAGTTTTAAATAAAAAAGTAAGTTTGAAGATTATAAGACTGTTGCACTTAGTGAAGGATGTAGTGTAATAATTCATAAGAAGCTTCCCCAAAAACTTAAAGATCCTGGTAATTTCACCATACCTTGTGTAATTGGAAAAAAATTATGGAAAAACTTTATGTGATCTAGGAGTAAGCATTAATCTCATGTCATTACTATATATAAAAGGTTAGGTTAAGGAGAGATATCTCCCACTATTGTAACCTAATATTTTGCTGATGGATCTATTACTTATCCTAAGGTGGTTATAGAAGATGTGTTGGTTAAAGTGGATAAATTTATCTTCTCTGTTGATTTTATTGTGTTAGATATGAAAAAAGATAAAAAAAATCCTATCATTTTGAGGAAACCTTTCCTTGTTACTGGACGTACAATGATTGATATGCAGAAATGAGAATTAATCTTGAGAGTTAATGACCAGGAAGTTACATTTAATATGCTTAAATCAATAAAGTATCCTGATAAAGGAAAATATGGTAAATGTTCCAGAATGGACATTATTGATTATATGATTGCTAAGCATTACCAAGAAAGATGTGAAGTCATATCAGATCAAAATGATGAAGTCTTATCAGATCAAAAAGAACTAAAAAGTGAAACTGAAAGTGATTTTGAAGATAAATTAAATGAGACAAATACTGAGAATTCAAATTAAGTTCCAAAAAACTTTGAAATTTTAGATACTACTGAAAATGATAAACAATTGATTCCTTCTATTGAAAAATCTCTTGAACTTGAGAAGAAAGTTCTCCTTACTCATTTAAAGTAAGCATTTTTTGGGAACTCATCTACATTACTGGCTATTATATCCTCAGGTTTAACTATAGACCAAGAAGAAAAATTATTGGAGACAATGCAAATCATAAGAAAGCCTTTCGATGAACATTAGCTGATATTAAAGAAATAAGCCCTTCAATCTATATGCACAAAATTTTATTGAAAGATAATCATAATCCTAGGGCTGATCCTCAAAGGAGATTGAATCCTTTAATGAAAAAAATTGTTAAGAAAGAAATTTTAAAGTGGTTGGATGCGGGAACTATTTATCCTATTTCAGACAGTTCATGTGTTGGTCCTGTTCATTGTGTTCTTTGTAAAGGGGGAGTGACAGTAGTTGCAAATGAAAAGAATGAACTAATTGTAATAAGACAAGTCACTAGATGACAAATCTGTATTGACTATAGAAAGTTGAACACCGCCACTAGGAAAGATCACTTTCCTTTACCTTTTCTGGACCAGATGTTGGATAGACTTACTAGACACCGCTATTTTTGCTTTTTGGATGTTTATTCTGGATACCATAAAATACCCATTGCTCCTGAGAATCAAGAGAAGACAACATTTACTAGTTCATATAAAATTTTTGCTTTTAGAAGATTGTCATTTAGATTATATAATGCACCTACAACATTTCAAAAATGTATGATGTCAATTTTCTGTGATTAAACTGATAAAGGAATTGAAATTTTTGTGGATGATTTCTCAATTTTTGGACCTTTTTAATTCATGTTTAGATCATTTAATAAGAGCTCTAAAATTTCGTGAAGAAACAAACCACTTTCCAGTTCTCAATTTATGGTTGCAGGAGGAGTTGTGTCAGGCATAAGATTTTGGAGAAAGGCATGGAAGTAGATCCGACAAACCACCTCCTACAACTGTAAGGGGGGTAAGAAGTTTTATGGGACATGTTACTTTCAACAAGAATTATATTAAAGAGTTTTCAAAAGTTTCCAAGCCTTTATGTCATTTTTTTAGAAAAAGTCACTGATTTTGATTTTAATGACGAATGCTTGAATGTCTTCCATTTATTAAAAGAAAAATTAATTGCTGCACCTATTATTATTTTACCTGATTGGAAAAAACTTTTTTAATTAAAGTGTAATGTTAATGATTATGTTATAGGGGCCGTTTTAAGGAAAAGATACGATAAAATTTTTAAAGTAGTATACTATGTTAATAAAACCTCTTTAATGAAGCTCAAATTAATAAAACTACCACTTAAAAGAAATTATTAGCTATAGTGTATGTTTTTGATAAATTCATACTTATCTTATTAGAGTTAAATATATTGTGCATACTGATCATTCTTCTATAAAATATTTAATGATGAAGAAGGATGCAAAACCACGATTAATTAGATGGGTCATTCTGATGCAAAAATTTGATTTTCAAGTTCTGGATAGAAAGGGTGCTGAAAATCAGATAGTTGATCATTTATCAAGGCTTGAACATAAAAATAATGTTAACATTAATGGTGAAATTATTGAAAATTTTCCTGATGAACGACTACATGCAATTAATGAATGAAAAATTTCGTGGTATGCTGATAAAGTTAACTACTTAGTAATATTTTACCCTAAGGATTAGATAGCCATCAAATTAAAAAGTTCATAAATGACGCAAAATTTTATTATTGGGATGACCCTTATTTATATAAATAATGTAAGGACTTAGTTATTTGAAGATGTGTGTTGATAGAAGAAACCTAAGAAATTATGAAAAAATGTCATAAATTAGATTTTGAGGGACATTTTGGGGTTGATAAAATTGCATTAGTGATTTTACAATCTATATTTTATTGGCCTACGTTCTTTAGAGATGTTAGTACCTACATAAAATCATGTGATATATGTCAAAGAGTCGACAATATTTCTAGAAGAAATGAAATGCCCCTAAATTTTACTATGGAAGTTGAAATTTTTGATGTTTGAGGATTAAATTTTATGAGAACATTTATACCATCTTATGGAAAAATTTGTATTTTGATAGTTGTGGATTATGATTCTAAATGGATTAAAGCAGTTGCTTTACCTTGTTGTGATGCTATGAGTGTTGTAAAATTTTTGAGGAAAAATATTTCTATAAGATTTAGAATGCCTAGAGTAATCATTATAGATGGGAGAAGTCATTTTAAGAATAAAATAGTTAAAACATTAGCTCAGAAGTATGGGATTAAGCATAACAGCCTACCACTCTCAAACCAACGGTTTAGCAGAAGTAGCCAATCGTGAAATTAAAAGAATATTGGAAAAACTCTAAATACTAATAGGACAGATTGGTCAACTTGACTTGATAGTGCATTATGGTCCTATAAGACTGCTTACGAAACTTCTATAGGAATGTCACCATATAGGCGCTCATATGGAAAAACTTGTCATTTTCCAGTTTAATTGGAGCATAAAGCTTATTGGGACGTTAAAGGTTTAATTATAATTTGAAAGATGCTCGTGAGAAAAAAATATTACGATTAAATGAAATTGACGAGATAAGAAATAAATCTTATGAGAATGCCAGAATTTATAAGGAGAAAATGAAAATGAGGCATGATTAAAGAATTTTGAAAAAGCATTTTGAGGTTGGACAAGAAGTTTTATTATACAATGCAAGATTAAAATTATTTCCAGGAAAACTTACGTCTACATGATTAGGGTCATTTATTATGGTAAGAGTTTATCCATATGGTGTTGTTGATATTGAAGATCTTAAAACTGGGAGAATAATTAAGGTAAATGGACATAAATTAAAAGCTTATATATGTGGAGATAGTCCTACATTTGAGGAGATCCTAAGGTTGGGTCAACTGGAGTAAAAATATTGGATAAGTTGGGCTGACGGCATTAAACTAAGCACTTTGTGGGGGCAACCCTTAGTTATCAGTGTGGTTTGATTTGTTTAGTGATTATTGTTATGATGAATTTATGAAGTGATATTGAGTCTTACATGATTAAGACAACACATAAAATTATTTTATTAATGAAAATGAGGAGGGAATGAAAGAAATTCGACATTTGAAAAAGTTAGTTTGGCACTATAACACCAGATTTAGCGCCATAGCACCACAGTTTGAATAACTCCCATAAACCACCCAAATTCAATTTTTTGCCTTCTTCTTCTCTCTTCTTATTTATAAAACTCCCTAAAATGGGAATGGAGGCATCCCTTCACAGCTCTAAACATTCTTGAGAGACTTAAAAGTAGAAAATTCATACTTAGATAGCATTGGAGAGTAGTAGCAATGGATGGTTTGAAGACAAGAAGATGACACATAAGGATGCTCAGACCTGCTTCAATGGATTTCTTGCATTAAGTTTGGAGCGGATTATAGATAAACATGAAAATATTGAAGAGGAGTTATCTCATCTCCCCAAAATGTTAAGTGATATGTATCACCAATACAAGCACTTGGAGTGGTAGTTGAAACTCAAATTCAAACATTTGACGTGTTTCCAAGGATATCAGGTAAGAACGTATGAAGACAACAAATGGATTGATGATAAGGTTGCTCAAGATTTTCCTCTTTCTCCAATCTACCATCTTTTTTATTGCACTTATTTGGAGGGTGAAAAGGTGGGGGACAACATTGAGCATAACTACTCTTAGGTGTTGGATTATGTGAAAATTTGTTAGTATTAAGTGTTTATGTGTGGTGTGCTCACTTTGCTCTTTATTGTGGCTCTAGCACTTCTTAAATATTTGTCTATGATTGTATTGACATTTAATTAAGACTTTATTATGTCGTATGTATTAATTTTATTATTAATAAAAGAAAACAAGTTTTGTTATGGTGTGAAAAGTTGATCTTATGTGTTTGAATTTGAAGTTGCACACTTAAATTTTGGAATAACGACAAACTCAACAACTTTCAAAATGACCATTAAAAATGATATATTGGAGAACATAAATCTTAGTTTTGCCTTGCTATTTCAAAATATACAAAAATTTCCAAAATTTGAATATGTTTGAATGACGCCATGGCGCCACTATTGGGTGATATAGCGCCACTCATCAAGCAAAGCATGGCGCCATAAATTGGTGCAATAGCGCCAAACCAACCTAAAACTTATTTCTAGCACCAAACCACCAGTTTGTACCACTATTTTACCTTGGTTTGTCTTCTTCCTCCCCTATTTTGCAACTTACTCCCCTAGGGCTTGAATATATGCTTGATTGGCTTGGAGTTAAGGCTTCAAACTCTAGATTTCATCTTCTCTTGATTTCACATGGCTCCTAAAATGAAGAGGGGTAGAGGACAACCTATTTCAATAGCAAGAAATTTTCTAGTTCAAAAACTCAGGATAGATATGGAGATCTCCAATCTAAAAATTTTATTGCAGAGTGAAGTTTTCTTTGTCCTGGAGGAACTATTGAATATTTGATTGTTGAACGATAGTGAGAGAACTTTTAATATTTCATTGTCATTGTTGTGATTTCTGTGGTTCATGAGCTTTATGACAACCTTCTTGATGAATCAGAAGATTTGGTTTATGTTAGAGGGCAATATGTTGATATCAACCATATTTGTATTAATCATATTTACAAGATGCATAGTGTTTCTACCTGCTTCTATTCAGAATTTAATCCTTCTAACATTGAACTGGAAATTATGGGATTTTTGACTGATGGTAACGACATTTGGAAGATAAAGAATAAAATCCGAGTTAACTTTTTGTTTTCAAAGCTTAACATTCATTTTCATGCTTGACATTACTTTATTTATAGTAGAATTCTTCCAACTAATTATTTTAGTGAGGTAACCCGAGATAGAGCCACTTTGAATTACTGCATTCGAAGGAAGAAACCAATTGCTATTGGCTCTATCATTTACAATACTATGATCATTTCCTCTAAAGGAGGAACTACTGGAGGTTTGGGTCAACCTTCTCTTATTTCCACCATGTACAATCTATCTTAAGTCAAGTATGAGACATGGGAGGAAACCTTACCACCTCATAAGTCTATTGGAAAAATAAATTTGAAAATTTATTGAAAGCATACTGGTCCAAGTTCTAGGAGTGAAGGTTCTGGCCTTCCTTCTACATCAACCTCTAGACCTTCCACTTCTGAGACTTCTTCATCGGATATTGTAATGGAGCACTTTTTTATACACTAAGGAGACATTTTTACATTACGGAATCAAGAGAAGGGTTTAGAAGCACATATGGACCATAATGATGAGTATATGTTGAAGAAAGTTGAGCTTATATTGCTTATCTTGAGGCTATGGAGAGATACATGATGGGAGATTATTCAATGGAATTTTCTAAATGCCCCAGATTTACACCATATTAGAGTGGAGAGATGGATGAGTATGTAGATCTTAGTGATGATGAGGAGGAGGAGGACGAAGATGAATAGGTTGTTGATTTTCTTTTATTTTAATTCTTGTATTTGGATTTTTAATTATACTTTTTTCGGAATGTTATGTTTGTACCTTTTTTAGAATTTAGGGAGTACATTTGTTTTGAATTTTGTGTTGCATTTCTTTTTACTCTACTTTTTTACTATTTACTTTTTGCTCCAGTATATATTATCAGTGTGCTAGACTAGTCTTTTACTTGTGCTTTTATTATTATACATGCTAAATTTAGATTTATTACTGCTCAACACCTATTTTTATTACTTGTACCTATAGCGTTATCCCATTTAGAACTTTCATATTTTTTTCTTTTTCTTCATGCTTATTATGAACTGCATTATTTTAAATTAATTAAAAATTTAAGTTTGGAGGAAGGGAGAAAAATTTTTTGAAACTGAATTTTATTTGTCCTCAAGAAACTATACTTTCAAAAACTATTTTAACATAAACTATGGTAAGTTGGGTGAACTTTAGATAACTATATGTTTTATTTTATAAATGTCATAGAAGGCTTAAGTAAAAGTTTGTAATAATAAATGTTAGTTTTAGAGTTAAGATAATTTGCATAAGAGTATAAGATTATGCTTTTACAATTTAAAGTAAGGAAAATTGTATTTTTGAATATATTAAGGATCTTATATTTACACTTAAAAGGAAGAATTGAAACTTTATGAAAAATCTTTTTCAAAGCTAATATACATTTATCAAGTAAGGAAATGTGTGAAGTTTTTAACTTTAATAAGAGGATGGTGAAATTCAAAATTATTAAAGGCTATGCAGATTTAGTAATCCTCACATGACATGAAATGAAAAAAAAAAGATTATAAATGATCCTAAAAGAAAAAGAAAAGAAAAATCAAAAGAAAAAAAAGCAAAAAAAGAAAAATGTGTGAGGAGAAGCTTGTGGAGATGCCTAATAAAAAATTGGCTTCACTTGAATCATCTTAAGGAAAGGGACTTATTTACATTTATGAACTTATTTTTTAAGTATTAGCATCCTTACTAATAGAGTTATCATGAAATTTTTTTCTTGTAATTCCTCTAAGCTTCCTTAGTATGACAAATTACAGTTATTCCTTAAATGAATAGGAAATCAGAACTCTTAGACTTAACAAATAGATCTTCAGACATTTTAGTTTAACCCGAGTTATTGAAAAATTTTTCTAAAGTTTCACTATTGCATTTATAGGACAAAAACTATAGAAATATTTAAGTAAAATTCACAACTATAGGTTATAACTTTTTATATAGTAAAAGAAGTTACTTAAGGACAAGTAACATTTAAGTTTGGTGGAATTGATCCACAAAAAAATTACATATTTTTAGAGTACATTTCATGTTCATTTTATGCATATTTTTGATGATATTGCACTTTAAAGGAAGATATTTTGCAAGTTTTTTGTTTTCAGATCCATGGAATAGACATTTAGAGAAAATGAGGACAAAATAGAGCAAAAAAGGAAGATTTTTTATGGAGCCAAAGCGCCACCTTTGGCATAATTGCGCCACTTATTGACGCATTAGGCACTCTAGCGCCCCAGACTAGCGCTATAGTTCCAGTAACCAACTTTCTAGAATATCCATTGAATTTAACCAAATTTTGAAGGTGTGCTTGAAGTTACCCTTGGTGATTTTTAGTTATCTATTAATATGACCAAATTTTAGACGAAAATAAAGAAGTTTTGGGTGTTTTAGAGAAGACTTTTGGAAGGCTTGAAGAAGACTTTTTGAAGGATTTAGTGTGTGAGGGAGTGAGTGAGAGTATTTGTTTTATGTATGATTTTGGAGATTGCTTCAAGGAGACTTCAAGATTTTCTTGGGGAGAAGACATAAAGATAAGTATCTTCTATTTATGTTTAAATTTTTGTTATAAGACATGGCTTTCAATACAAATCATGTATTTTTATTTTATCTCCATGAATTCTTGTAGTTCCCTTTCTTTCTCCTTATAGATGTGGATTAATCTTGTGGCATGAGAATGATTTAAAGATATCGTTTTAGTTTTTTAAAACATTGTGATGGTTTTTTCATCGGTTCTTCATTGACTTTGCAAACTGGCCATTTGTATTGTCAAAATCTATTGAGAAACATAATGACCCGAGAGGGCTATGATTACACGAACTTATGAATGCCACATTTTAACTTGGGCAGAGCTATTGTGATTACCTGAGAGAGATTGCAAATAGATATGGAAAAAAGTTTTGATTGGCATAGAATTAATGTTTCTATAGTGACAACTAGATTATTTTATCATTTCGGTGTAGATTTTGGATCGTAAGGGTCCCTAGTAAGTTCTATAGAGAGGGCATGGTGGGTAATCTGGAAGTGAGAGGTCAGAATCTACTCAGCACTACTACACAAGCTGGTGAATAACACTAGGCTAGCTAATGTTCTTTGATAGCACCGACAGGGGGTAAATAATAGGGATGCTCCTATTTGGTATAATACATCATTTTATCTTTTCCATCATTCAAATCCTACATTGATTAACATCTCCTTGCAAGCGCAAAGATCTTCTTATAACATTCAAATTCTCTTTTAAATTTTATTACTTTTTTAAACTTTTTTAGTCTTTTAATATTTGCTAGTCTTCTAAACTTTGTTCTTAGTTTCTACCTAAATTTATTGTCAAACTGTTACCAACATTTTGATATTGCTTTCCTATTATATTTATATGCAATTTAGATAGTGGTTTTACAAGTCATTACTAAAAATTTCTATTTTTCTTCGTGGGATTGATACTGGATTTTTAAGGAAAATCCTATTTACTTGAAATGATACGTATACTTGTATAGTACCCTTAGTGTGAAGACTTATTATCTATTTTTTAAATCATTTCATTTATTTATATTAGCCTCTAAATAACATTTAGGCCAAATTTTTTGGCAATCTTTTGGAGTTAAAAAAATCTGTGTACTTGAGGGTTATCCACCTTAGAATTACCAATTTTTAGCGCAAAATTTATGATCATTTCATTCATATGTTTAATGATATTTCACTTTAATGGAATGTATTTTGATTGTTCTTGGTTTCAGGTACATGGAAGGGACATTTGAAGAAAAAGAGAGAAAAACGAGCAAAAGTGGTGCAAAATGGTATGGCTTTATAGTGCAAAATGCGCTATAGTGCCTAGACTGATGTTATAACACAAATAAGAAGATCCATTGAATTTGACCAAATTTTGAAGGGGTTTTTGAAGCAACCCTTGGTTATTTTTAGAGATCAATTAATATGAACAAAATTTAGATGAAATAGAGGACTTTTTGACTGCATTTGAAGTCCCACTATAATGTTTAAGTATATGTTTTAATGTGTTTTGTGTTATAATAGTAAGAGCTTGGAGATTTCTTCAAGGTGACTCCAGAATTTGTGTTGGGGAGAAGTCATAAGGTACTTTGTATTTGTGTTTAAGTTTTAATTTCTAAGACTTGTATTTTAATACAAATTTGGTGTTTTTGTTTTATTCTCCATGAATTCTGAGTAGTTCCCTTTCTTTCTCCTAACTCTTGAGAATTAATCTTGTGGGATGAGAATGATTTTAAGATTTCTTTTTACTTTTAGAAGTTATGATGACATATTCTCTAATTCTTAAGGTACTTTGTATTTGCATTTAAGTTTTTGTTTCTAAGACTTGGATTTTAATACAAATTTGGTGTTTTTGTTTTATTCTCCATGATATATGAGTAGTTCCATTTCTTTCCCCTTGAACTTGGGAATTAATATTGTGGGATGAGAATGATTTAAAGATTTCTATTTACTTTTAAAAGCTGTTATGACATTTTCACTGATTTTTCATCGACTTTACAAATTGGCCACTTGTGAGGTTCAAATTCGTTGAGAAACATAAAGACCCAAAAGGGCTATGATTTCACCAAACTAGTGAGTGTCACACTTCATTATGGGCAGAGCTGTTGTGATCAGCTGAGGGGGAGTTCAAAAATATAAGGACATAAGTTTTGATGGGCACATAATTGATGTTTCTAGGGTGAAAAACTAGATTTTTTTTTCAAATTTGATTTAGAGTTTGGATTGTAAGGGTCCCTAGTAGGTCTTATACAGAGGACACGGTGGGTAATCTGGAGGTGAGAGACCAGAATCTATTCATCACTACTACACAAGCTAGTGAAAAAATCTAAATTAGTCAATGTTCTTTGCTAGCACTAGGTTGAGGTAAAGAATAAGAATGCTCTTATTTGTCACAATACATCATCATATGTTTACTCATTCAAATCCTACATAGATTATTATCTCATTGCTAGGGGAAAGATCTTTACATATTATTCAAACTCGTTCAAATTACTTTTATTAAGTTGTTGGTTATAGTTGTTTTAATGTGCTTTAATTTAGACTTAACTATTGTTATCATTTAATTTTCATTTAAATCTATAATTTAAATAGAACATGCATTTGAGAGTAGCAAGCCAATTTAAATAATTCAACTATCCTCATGGGATCGATACTGGAGTTTTTAAGAAAAATCTTATATTATTTGAAAAGATACATATACTTGCGTAGTACTTATGATGTGAAGTATTAAGATTTATTTTTCATATTGATGTGGTGGTTTTATGTGTTGCATTATAAATATCTTTTAATACTACAATACACACATGATAGCACGAGCAGTAAATATGTAGTTAAATCCCATTAAAAATAAATTTAGTATAAATAATTTTATCTCTTAAAATCTTTAAGCTGTCAAACCGTAATAATAACACAAGTATACGTATCACTCAAGTAATAATGGGCTCTGATGGAGTCTTAAGTATCAATCCTAGAGGGAGTTAGAAATTTTTTATGGTTATAACGTCAAACACAATATTCGAACTATAAAACTTAAGTAACCAAAACAAATCTAAAGTAAATTTACTGTATGCTAAATGAAATGCAGTTAAAAGAACTAAGTTAACTAAACTAATTCGTAAACTTTATAAGTAAACTTATAAAGACTAAACAGAGTTTTGTAATGAAGTGTTTAAATTTAAGAAAGCATCCTTCCCCTTTACAATGAGTTTATGGATTGTGAAGTAATTAAAATAATTTAAAATAAATATAAAATTTTATTATGCCAAATCCGAGCAATCCTATTCCTTACCCTTTGAAAGTGCATAAAGAACATTGACTAATCCAGAGTTTGGTTCCTAAGTTCATGGTTAGGTTGAGAGGATAATGGATGCCACTCTAGAGCTCTAACTTCTCCCTCCCCTAAGGGCTAACAATCTCCAATTAGGTTCCAAACAACTGGACCAAATTAGGGATTTTAATCTGTCGCCTTAAAATCTCTAATTATGCACCGATCAAAGCATATTTCCTTATTTATTTACGCGCAACCCCATGGACTACATCATCACCCATGAAATTGAATGTGACTCTTACCTTACTGCAAAAAACATAGCCCTTTCAAATCTTATGTTTTTCAACAAATTTTAACATTTCAATTGGTTAGATCAAAAACTAAATGAAGATCAGAGTTTAAATCATCACAATTTATTGACATTTAAGACCTTATATAACAAAATTAATTCTTCACAAAATCATATCACATTGTAGGAAGAGAGATAAAGAAGACTACTCAAAATTCATGAGAAGGATACAGTAAAACATAGACTATATATATAAAAACAAGTTTATAAATCAAAGAAATGAAAGAGGCAACTTATCTAACACTCCTTATCAAGTAAATCCCTTGAAGTTCCCTTCTCCTTATCAAGTAAATCCCTTGAAGTTCCCTTTAAGCTTTTTCTCTCTTTACAATTACACTCAATTCTCTCTTAGAAATGTAATGAAGAAGAAATCTCTCATCTTCCCTCTCCTCTTGCAACTCTATTAGAAAATCTAATCTTATCCCAAGAATTATCTCTCACGCTAACCTCTTCTCTTCAAACCTCTTGCTTCCCTTTCTTCTCTAGATTCCTCCCTTTTCTAATTAGAGTCATTCTGTATTTTAAGAAAATTCAAAACTCCCTCCTTTTTTCCCAAAAGGAACACCTCTTCACACCAAGAGACAAGTACATTCATTCAAGAGTCTTTCCAAAGTGTCTATATACATTGAATCACTCCATGGGGTGTTTGAATTGATTAGAGCCTTCAAAAACCACTTAAAAATAGTCACTCACCACCTTACTCAATCTTATTTTATCTCTGGCGCCTCTAGCGACAGTTCTAGTGCCTCTGGCGCCAGCCTACTAAAGTCCATAATGTTATGGATTTTGTCGCCTCTAGCACCAATTCTGGTGCTTATGGCACTGCATCTCTATAAAATGATACCTCTGGCACCAGTTTCTGGGTTCAGTTCTCTAGAAAATGGCGCCTCTAGCGCCAGTTTTGGCGTCAGGACACTGAAATGCTCTATTTTTACTCCACATTTCTCTCTCTTCACTCTTTTTTACTCCAATTGCCTAAAATTGATATACTTGCAATAAAATATGAAAATACCCTTCTTAAAAGTGTAATATCACCAAATTTAAGCATAAAATGAATACATAAAATTGCATATTTTTTTTAATATCACCAAATTCAAGCATAAAATGAATACATAAAATTGCATATTATTTTGGCATCTCAAAATCTCCCAAACCTAAATGTTACTTGTACTCAAGTGACTCATTTACTACATAAAAATATGACTTATGACAGAGATTAACTTATAAAATTCTATAATTTATTTTAATTAATATAATAGTATAAATTAAGAAAAAACTTTTAATAACTTAGCTTAAAACTACAAGTATAAGACCACCTAGTATTAAAGTATAAGATGTCTGAATCTCCATTCATTTCAAGAAGAATTATAATTTGTCATATCAAAGATACTAAGAATATCGCATTAAAAAGAATTTCATGAAAACTTTATTAGTAAGGATGCTAATACTCAGATAGAAGTATATACATTGTAATGAAGCCTTTTTCCTTAAGTTGATTTAAGTGAAGCCAATTTTTGATTAAGCATCTCCTCAAGCTTTTCCTTACATATTTTTCTTTTCTTTTTCTTTTATCTTTTTTTCCTTTTGTTTAGGATCATTTTCAATCCTTTCTCTTTTTTTATTATAACTATTTTTATTTTTTATATGAGGATTATTACATCTGGATAACCTTTAATAATTTTGAACTTTACTATCCTCTTCTTAAAGCTAAAACTTCTTACCATCTTTCACTTTATAAATTCATATTAGCTTTGAAAATTTTTCATAAAGTTTCATTCTTTTCTTCTTATATGGAACTCTAAGATTTTAATACTTCAAAAATATAATTTCCTTTACTTTAAATAGAAAAATATAGTCTTATTCTTTCATACTAAATATCTTAACTCTTGAATTGACCTTCATTATTAAAGATTTTTTGCTTAAATTTACCATAATATTTTCAAAAAAATATATAGTTATTTAAAGTTAAACTCCAATATCCAAGTTCATGTTTAATTAATTTTAAAAATATAGTTAATTGAGAATAAATAAAATTTAGTTTACTTCTTTTAAGGAAATTTTTATTTCCCCTAAACTTAAGTTCTTAAATAATAAGTAAAGCATGTATTACAAAAATTTTGTAGGTGAAAGAAAATAGTAAATGCATAAAAAAAAAACTAACATGTAGAGGATTCTAAATATGAAACTTGGCTCTGACATATTGCAGGTACTAATTTAAAAAGTACAGGCTTTAAATTAATAAATGAAACATAATATATCAAAGGATTTGCTAGGAAAAGTAACTTAAAAACAGAAACAGTAAATTAACGCAACTAACAATGCTGAAATAAAAATCCACAATTTACAGCTACATATACAAATAAGTTCGATAGGTCCACAAACCAAACACATAAATTGTCTAACTTACATCATCAACAATAAAAAAAATAAATAACAACAAATAAAAACAAATAAAACCCAATAAATTTTACTCATCATTATCCTCCTCATCTTCTTCCTCTTCTTCTTCTTCTTCCTCTTCTTCGTCTTGCACATAAAACGTGAAGCTGGGGCAGGTAGGAAACTCTACAGTATGATCACCCCGCAGAAGTCTAACCATCGCCTCTTCATATGCAATGTCATGTTGTACTCTTCTCATTTGATAATCATCATTGTGAGCATTTAGTGTTCCAAATCACCTATTCTATTCTGCATTGTTATGAGATCTAATTGTTGAATCATTAACTATTTCATAATATTTTCAAGTGAACAGAGCCGGAAGTAGACAGCCTCGCAGTTGATGTGGAGGGTTTATCACTAATTCCACTTTTAGATCCAACAAATGGTTGAAATTTATGCATAGTGGTTGCAACATTTCTTCATTTATATCAAATTCTACTTCTAATTATTCACATAAAGTGAAAATCAGGGTAGGATATCCTAAACCACAAGCTGTCCCACTTCTAGCAATGCTTTGAGAGCACCAATATCAATACCTTTCATTTGTTGAATAAAAAAAACTTAGTACTACTTTTTCCTTAGTTACTTCACTCAGGCAATTAGTTGGAAGCAATTTTGTAGAGATAAAGTAATGTCATGCTTTAGATTGAACATTTAACATGGAACTAGAGAAATTATCTTTGTGAGTATTTTTAATATTTTATTCTCCCCTTCCATCAGTAAGGTAAACAATTACTTCATCAAGTGATGAAACAGAAATCATAAAAGCAATGCACTCACAATGAAATTCATTCTGCAACTCATAAAATGCATTTATTCTTTCACGAGTAAATTCAACATGTTTACCTCGAACATAAATGTGTTCGTCCGTAGTCACCCACAAATTGACATAAAACTCTCGAATCATATGAACAATGGCTACTGCAGTGAAGTAGCAAAAGGTTTCCCACTTCCCAATAATTATCAACCTTTCAATTTGTCTTCTCAGGTTTGAAAATGCACATTCCTGAATCAATTTTCTGGTCCCCATCATAGTACCATAATTTTACTAAGACTTCAAATTTATGAATTGCCTCACATCAAAATTTCCTGAAAGTTTTCCTCTCTTTACTATTGGAGCCATAAGAATTTCTAAACAAATTTGCATAAAATCCAAGTAAATTCATAATATTAAAAATCAAACTCCAAACGTAGGAATATTTGGTAAGAAACTTTTCACCTTGGGTTCTCTTTAAAATTCTTCAATAAACACTCAAAATTTTGGATTTCCATAATGTAGGAAAAATCCATGGTGAAAATAAAAAATTTTTAAGTTAACGTGAAGCTCTTACCAAGAGAAGATAGAATCCAAGACTGTTTAGCCTTCAAATCTCCTCAAATCCACCAAATGGCAAGCCCTAGGCTGAGTTTCGACCTTAGTTTAGGAGTAGGAAACGACTCAAGTAGTAAAAATTTATTTTACACGTGTTTTTTCACTGTTTTAGGTAATTTTAGGCATTTTCTTAAAACTTGCGCCTCAGGCGCCATCAACAAAAAATTTCATATTTCAATTTTCCTTAGAAATTTGCTTCATACCACACCACTTCAACCTCCAAATGAATTAATTAAACACTTATATTAATAATTAAATAATTTTCTATCACAAATTTTAACAAATAACACAAAACTCACATTTATATATAAAATCCAAACGATTACAAACAAACATTTTTTAAGCCAACACATCTAATTCATTATTGTAATTAAGCCAACAAAACTAATGCTGAAGCCAAAATATTAAACATTTAACAAATAACACATAAGGTTTCGTAATAAAAGTAAATGAAATCCAACATAAACATATAACACATATATGTATTTATAATTATGAATTTTGTGCTGAAAAGAGTTCAAACATCTTCTTCACTTTCAACTTCTTGAATGTTTCCCATGGATTGATAGTGAATGTACAAGTTGTAAAAAGGTCGGTGAGGAAATTCATCAATCAAATCTTCTTCAATCCAAGCATTTTTCTTAAACATTCACACCATACCTTCTTCAATACGCCCGATATGTTCAAATTATTGCTTCATCCTCCAATCCAAATGATCAAATATATCAGAAATATTTCTAATTGAATTCATAATATTTTATACCTCTTTATCCAACTTCTTGATCCTTTTTAAAATATCATGCAAAATATAAGGAAAGTGGGGCTAAATAGGTGATGAATTTTGAGATGATTGATCCATAAAAATGTTCACATTGTTCTCCTCCCCATTTCCTATGTAGTTGCAACAAACTTCTGGGTCCATAGGCTTTCAAGGGAGAAGCACTTTTTCCCAACTTTCAAAAGATACTTATGATTGGCTGCATAGTAGGAATATGATAGATGATGTCCCGGGCCATAAGTTCATCAATTGATAATCAAACCCAAAATAGATTTTATAATTAAAGCACCCACATCAATAGGTCTTCCGGTTTGAATACAATAATTCTAAATTGCACTTTCCTTCGCCACTTTATTGGTTTTCATAGTAGGAAGTAGTTTTGAAGCAATAATGAAATGCCACACCTTTGATATAGATTCAATAATGATGAAAAAAAACTTACAGGTACATCATCTATTGTCTCCCAATTTGCATCTTCATCAGTAAGGAATCTATAGAGTTTATCCATGTTATCTCTCATAGGGACAAAATTTGCATAGTGACAAATATGAATGCTTTCAATCATAAACATGTCGTTTATTCTCAAAGGAGTAAATGGTACCTACCTGCCTCAAACATAGACTACTTATTGGTTAATTCCATGAAGAGTAGCATAAAATTCTTTCACCACAGGAACTACTACCGCAGTAGTGGTATAACACAGTACTTCCTAACGTCTATGTGCATTAGTCTCTTCCACTTAAGTATTTGGTGTGTTGAATCCTTGATTCATGAAGCCTCACTCCTTGATTAATCTATTCTTCACAAGAACTCAATATTATAACTTTTGCACATCAAAACTGATAAACTTCCTCTTGTTTAAAATTCCAAATCTAGAAGTTTTTTTAGAGTGGGAAGCCATAAGATTTGAAAAATGGTGACTCTCCATTTATTTTTCACTCTTAAATAACTTTAAAATTATGTTTTTGGGAGTTACTAGAAAAAAAACCTGCCAAAAATTGTCGAAAACCACCTTTAGAATCATCCTTTTTCATTCCGATAACCGCGGCGCTTCTGACGTTGAATTCTGGCACCTCTGGCTCCAGCTCACTGGAAAATAGCGCCTATGGCGCTAGTTCAGATTTTTGCACTATTTTGTTTTAAATCTAATTGAATCTCAAATATTTCATATAACATGGTAAACAAAGATGTCTTAATGTATTTCCTCAATATGTAAGTCTCTCAAGTACACAAAATTCAAAAAGAAAACATCATATATATATATATATATATATATATATATATATAATACTACTTATAAAAACAGATGAGCAACAGAAAAAAAGATAAATATGAGTTGTCTCCCACAAAGAGCTTGGTTTAATGTCCTTAGCCCGACATTCCCAATGTTTACTTTGGGTGACCCAACATTACAAACTCTTTAGAATTTGGCCTTTGACCATCAAAATATTGTTTCAATCTGTGCCCAATCACTTTAAATATCTTTCTAGTATTGGGATATTCAATATTAAGAACTCCATAGGGATAGAGTTTTACAATTGTGAATGGCTCTGTCCACATATACTTCAATTTTCCAGGAAATAATTTCAATCTTGTTTTGTATAATAAAACTTCCTATCCAGGTTCAAGTTCTTTTTTATTATATTTTGATCATTCCATTATTTTAGTTTCATTTTACATATCCTAGCATTATCATAAGATTCATTCCTACATTCTTCAAGCCCATTAAGTTGCAATAATCTTTCCTCACCAGCATCATTTAAATTCAAATTAAACTCCTTAATAGCCCAATAAGCTTTATGCTCCAATTCTATTGGTAAGTGCCAAATCTTCCTAAATATTAATCTATATGGGGACAATCCTATAGGCACCTTATAAGTTGTCCTATAATCCCATAATGCAGTATCTAATCTATCAGGCTAATCCTTTTTATTAGGATTTACAGTTTTTTCCAAAATTCTTTTAATCTCACAATTAGATACTTCTGCTAGACCACTAGTATGGTGATGATAAACAGTTGTAATCCTATGTATAATATCATATTTTTCCACCAACTTTTCAATTAATTTGTTTCAAAAGTGAAATCCTCCAACAATAATGATTATTCTCGGCATTCCATATCTTGTAAAAATATTTTTGATTAAAAAATTTGAAATACTCCGAGCATCACATCGGGGTAAAGCTATTGCTTCAATTCACTTTGATACATAGTTCACTGCATTTAATATACATATATATATATAAACGATGGGTTCTTCTTCTAGGTTTTGCTCTACCGACTTCGTTGGTGATAATGGGGGTTTTCTTTTCCTTCCATCTCCACTGGTGAGATCATTCCATCGTCTTTGTTCTTTTTTGTTTATTTCACCTCATTGCCCTCTGGTAAGAGTTTTGTAGCTATTATTTTGGATGGGGGAGGTGGCCCCTCTGGTGATCTCGAGGGTGGCCACTTTCCACAGGGTTTCCATGATTCTTTAAATTTGGGTGGTGAATGCTGGTTTATTAAGAAGATTGGAAAGAAAAATGAGAAATTTGCAATGTACATCACTGATGATGAATCTTCCATCCTGGCCTCTTCCCGTCGCTTAGCTTTGGTCGGAAAATTCACTTATGGTCATCCTAAAATAGATTTCATTCACAGGGAATTTAACGGTTTAAAATTAAAAGGGTGGTGGAGTGTCGGGATCCTGGATGGCCGATACTAGCTAACAATGAGGATTATACTAGGCTCTTTGCTAAAAAGATTTTTAAGAGTAGAAAATAAGGTTATGAAATTCCTTAAATGGTCTATGGACTTTGATCTTAAGACTGAACTGCCTGTCATACCAGTTTGGATACGCTTTCCTTGGCCCAAACTGCACTTATTTAATCATTAAATCCTATTTTCATTAACTACTGCTAATGGTAAACCATTGAAGATGGATAGTGCTACTTTTTCCCTCACGCGACCTTCGGAAGCACGTATTATTGTTGAACAAGATATCACACATCATTTTTGTAATGAAATCTGGATTAGAACCCAACATAGGGGATACTGGCAACAAGTTGAAATAGAACATCATTCTCTTTACTGTTCTCATTGTTCTATGTACGGACATCATGCTTCACAATGCTTTAAATGAACCCATAATTAAAAGATAATATACATCAGCAACAATCTATTCAACATACTAGCTCTGTTGAAGCCCTTATGCTTAACACTCCATAGTTTCCATCAACAAATGTGGCTATGCAAGCTCCTCCCATTCAGACGAATGATAATGCCCTCATTATTACCTCGTCTAAAAATGGTTTTTCTAATAATTTGGATTTAGCTGACCTTCCTCCTATAACTAATTTAAACTCCACTCCTGATACTATTCCTAACTTGGAAACCAATTTGCCCACCCCGAACCTGCATTTAAACTCTAATAGTGATGTCAGGACTAATACTGATATCACGTCAGATAAGCAACTCTCTAAGCAAACTTCACTCTCCCCCCCTTTGAACATTGCTATTAATTCTTCATTGCAACTTGTTATTGATGAGTTAGAGAATGAGTGAGACATACGAGAAGAAAAGATAAAATAAATAATGATCTCTCCAATTTAAATGTTGGAAACATCATTCAAGAAGTCACTTATTATTCAAAGGGTGAGCAATTAGGCAACCCTTCTAGATCCTCTAGAAGGGATGGTTTAAGAAAACATATTTAATATCATGATTTGAAATATTATGGGAGTGGAATACCCTGCCTCCCTTAATAGAAAAAAGTAGCTTTGCAGGGTTCACAAAATCTTCATGTTTGCTATATTGGAGCATTTTGTGCATATGAATAAATACATAATTCTGTGTGAGTTTAAAAGTTACAATTCCTTTTGCAATCACAATAATAAAATCTGGCTTTTTTGGAATCATTATGTTGTTCTATCTATTGTGGAAGATGAGGATCAAGTTATACTTGTTAATTTTAACATGGAAGGTTTCTATGGCTAGGGCACTTTTGTCTACTCTAGCTCTCTTATGCAGGAAAATCTCTTACTTTGGCAAAAACTTGAGATAATGGGAGATAGTATAAAGGATAATTGGTTTGTGGGTGGAGACTTCAACATAATTATGAATTTCTCTGAAAGGAAAGGTGATGGTAGATGTGATACTGCTCTTATAAATCGCTTTTGCACCTCTATTGCTTATGCTAAAGTTTCCAATCTTGGTTATTCTGGCTTTCCGTATACTTGGAGGAGAGGATTTTTCTATCAAAGGCTAGATAGGTTTTTAGGCAATTTCACTCTTTTAAATTACTACCCCATCATTAGTGTTCAACATTTAAGCTATGCTTCCTCTGATCATAATCATATACTACTCAGTCTAGCTTTTAATGATAAGCCACTTATTTCTAGATTTAAATTCCTTAATATTTGGACTACTCATAATACTTTTTTAAGTGTTGTGCAACAGGCTTGGGAAGAAGTGGTATTGGGACACCTTGGTTCACTTTATGGCAATTGCATAAGAAGCTGGCTGCTAGTCTCAAAATTTGGAATCATCAAGTTTTTGGTAATGTACACCATAAGGTGTTAGAAGCTCAGCAAATGTTTGATCAGTTAGAGGCTCAAGTTATTGGTACCCCTACTCTTGTGGACAATGTTGCTCAATCACATCTATCTTTGCTGGATGTTACTAATCTAGAAGAATCCCCACTTCAACAAAAATCCAATGATATTTCATTTATTGATGGGGATAGAAACCCAAAGTATTGTCATGCCACTTTAAAACACAGAAGAAACATAAATAACATTCTGAAGCTAAAGACTACTAATGGTCACATTTTAACTAATCCGGAGGATATTAGGGTTAATGTTATAAGCTACTTCACTAAGATTTATCAATCTACTGTGTAGGTTACTCAAGTGGACTCAAATGTATTTAGTGATGAAACTAACTACATCTCTAACCTATCTTTATCATATCCTCCTGATGAAGATGAAATTCTTTCTTCTTTCAAATTCATATGTTTGTTTTCATTCATTTTTCTCTCTTTTATTTTAGAAGGACTCGTCAGTTTGCCGATCGTCGTATACTTCCCTTATTCGAATAAATCTCAATCCCGAATTAGATAAGTGATTTGAAGAGAAGAGGAACCAAATAAGAAGTGACATACAACAATGCAACAAACAAGAGAAAAAACAAAACAAGGAGAGCCTACATGCGATAAACCTTGCAAGGATATGTTAAAAGTGTTTGTCCAAACAAGATCGAATGAAAGCACCCTAAACCCATATTTGCAAAAGCATACGCACGCAGGCTACCTATAACCAGAGATTCAGGTGTAGATACCTATTTTGGGGCCATGAGTGCTCCTAAGGGGACGTATCCCACATAGTTAATTAAATCTTAGGGGTTACCCAAGAAAACTCTTGATCCAAAGGAGGTTATCTCGCGAGGGAAATGTCCCGATGCTTCAAAGCTCTCGTTAAACCACAAAGAGCAAAGTGAGTCTCTCATGGTCCCCATATGGATAACAGAATCATCAACATACAGAACCTTACAAATAATTGTATCATCCCAACAGGAAATCCTAATACGTCAAAGCACATCCGAACCATTAGGGCAAAGGGCAAATCGTCATATCTCAAATGGGCGGCAGCTCATCGGTCATCAGGCCATCGAGATGATGTCAACAAAGCCAAAGGAAGAGACAAGGCTCAATAGCGGTAGTCAAAAAGGTAGGGGAGAGTAGTTCTAGGAGGTAGAGGTAGCCAAGTCGAGGTACCACAGATCCATCATCCCAAGCCACTAGTCTACCTGGTCATGAAGGTAGTTGACCCAACACAACCTGAAATCCCCGGTCAGCAATCCGTGAATTACATCATCCGCAGGAATCTCGGTAGCTCTAAGGTCAAAGGAACAAAACTCTATCCTATGACTATCAGTTGGAATTCTAAGAGGTGGGACTTATACCTGCCGAAGTGGCGAGGATGCCTCTGGAAGGAAGAGAAAGTGGAGGTTCAAATACAAAGCTGTAAACTCTCCAATAAGAGGAATTATACCTCATCTGGATCGGGGAGCCCTCTAATACCCTAAACGTGTTGGACAACCACCTAGTCAAATTTATGCTGGGTTAGTCGGATTGGAGAAGCTCGGGAGCTACTCCTCGGGACATGCAAATATGATGCAGTTATCTATCACATTCCTAAGTGTGGAGTCTTTATTAAATATGACTGGTTAAAGTCATGCATGCAAAAACATTTTAAAACCAACCCGAATGCAATGCAAAAAAAAGTAAAGACTGATTTTGAGAAATCTTGAATCTCTTAATCCTAAAATTTTGATAATCTCAATCTTTTATTATTAGGATTTTAGATAGAAAGAATAAAAATTATAGGGTCCTTAGTGAGCCTAAGTTGCATTTTCGTGAGGTCTAGATACACAAAAACAAACAATATAAAACGCTCCAACATGTAAAGCACACGAGAAGATAAAGAGAAAGAAAACACCCCAAAATAATATATAAACAGACCAAATGCCGTTGAACTGACAACATAATCCAGTGAAAGCAGTAAAAGCGATCGGACTCCACATATACATGCTCGGTCCTAAATCTATACAATAATCTAAAATTTGGACTTAAGGTATGAGACACAAGCTGTTGCTCCTGATCCTCGTCACATGGTTTGATGCGTCCTAGTACATACTCTTCTAGAACTCTATCAAATACATTTGAAAAAGAAAATAAAGACTCGACCTGCATAAAACAAATGTTAGTGGGCACGCCATGCATTGAAAAAAAGAAAATAACAAGCTGGGCCTTATAATTGGGGGAGCTAAAGAGTACCTGCAAGTAAATGATTAGAAATCATTACATGCTCACCCATAATAGTCTTGTGTGAGTGTGTATAAGCAGGCACGACACCTGCAGAAGATCTCCCTAACACACTATCACACATAAAAGAGCACGCAAGCACGCCAAAAAAGCAAGAAGGTGGCACATGGCTAGCACAAAACAATACATCACACAACAATAACCAGAGGTGTTGAAAAATACTACCTAGCACCCTAAGTCCTAGCCTAGCACGTCATCTAACGAAAAGTGCATCAACTTAGTATCTAAGTGTCGGGTGAGTATTGGTGTAATATGAATTTTGTGAGGTCGCCTTGCTGATCCCATTCAAAGGATCCAAAGGATCTAAAAGGTTTCACAAAGGGAGGTGACACAAGTTAAATTTGTTAGATTCTTAGCACAGTCATATTAATGTCAGTCCCAATGACTTAACTCGCATTGCTTATCGGGATCGACCCAACAAGCAATGCTAGTTAAGGCATCCCGACCAACATGGGAGTCACTCTCCTAACAGGTCTGGCTTACTATCCATGCTAACAAGCAAATGCAAATGAATAATCAAAACATATAAGTGATGAGTGTACCATAGGGCAGGGACTCAAGTGAATATGGCGTACTGTGATGGAAGCAACCCCAGGATATATGCCGAAGAGGCAGTGACCTAATGGACTTGGCATGTCATGGTGGCAGTGGCTAGAAGAGGATGGGCATGCCATGGTGGCAGCTTCCCCAGGTGGTATGCTGATAGGGCAGTAACCAGTAAAGGGTGGGCATGTCGTGGCGGCAAAGGACTGAAGAGAATGTGCAACTTAAGCATATGACCAAAATCATGCAAACAAACAAATACAAGATAGGATGTAATAATGCAATCAAGCATATGCACTAAAATATGCAAAAATTCAAACACACATGTGGGAGAACATGGTGGTGCAAGTAGTTGCTCAACCTGGTCAAGGCATCCGGTTGAGCCAAAAATTCAAAAAGCTTGCAAGGCCGTAGTGGCCGTTCAGAGCAAAGTGAAAGGTTCGTCGTGCCGGGGCAGCCGATAGGAGCGATGTGAAAAACTCATCGGGCTTGGGCTGCTAGTCAGAACAAAGTGAAAGGCTGGTCGGGAAAGGACGACCAGACAGAGCGAATTGAAAAGTTCTTCGAGTCGGGGCGGTCTGTAGAAGCGAAGTGAAAAGCTCGCCGGGCCAGGGCGGCCATTCAGAACAAAGTGAAAAACTCGTCGGGCCAGGGCGGTCAGACGGAGCAAAGTGAAACGCTCATTGGGTCGGGGTGACCGATAGGAGCGAAGTGAAAAGCTCGTCGGGCCGGAGTGGTCTGTCAGAACGCAGTCAAATGCTATGTGATATGAAAAATGCAACATGCTAAAATCCACATGTAATAGGGAGCCATCCCCATGCTACTGAAATCATTGGGAAAACTAGTATCAAGACATAGAAAAACGGCGATTGCCGTCTTTGCTTTGGCGGGGTAGGTTGGGAACTTCTTCCCAGATCTCCAAGCGAGAAGTTCTCCGCTCGTAGTGAAATGGACTAGCGGCGACGCTTTTCCAGATTTCACAATGCCTCCGAGCTTTACAAAATGAGCTAATGACTTGTATTTTATCATTTTACAAAGACCTATTCTTTGATCTTTCTAACAAAACCAAAGCAACCAAAGAAAAGGGGAGCGAAAGGGGCTCCAAGCTTTAGAATTTTTTTGTGCTAAGGATAGCAATCAAATATGATTCGCTTGACTATTGTAGGGGACTTGGTTGCGTAAGGAGAAACCTATCGTAAAGGCCGCCTCTAAGAAAACAAGTGATCCAACACACAGATGCGTCGTTGCACCGTCACTTGCCAACGCACGCACCCCATGTGGGTGATTGAACTAGTACGCCTAATGCCACTACAACCTAGGGCTAGTTAGGAAATAAAAGTACAAAGGGGAAGAGAAATTATACCATTGTGTGGTTTGTATGAAGCCCAATGAAGGCCAGGAATGCTTTTGCACGTGGTCCGAGACTCTTGTACCCATCCAAAAGATGACGATGTTTGCTGTTCAGCAAAGCCGGGGTGGTCTGGCGAGGTGTCCGGTTGCCGATAATGCAAGGCAACTAGGTGAAGGAGGTGGTATGTCGGTAGCATGCAACCTGAACAAGAAAAGCTAGAAAGAACACAAAATTTAGAGTTGCATGCTGGAATAAGATTGGCTCGTCATGAAAATGATGTCAGCGAGGAGGTAGGCCGACTAGGTGTGGCCGACGAGGAAGAGTAAACAAAAAGTGACGAGCCGGAAGGAAAAAAATCTCAAAAAAGAGGCAGTGGTCGACTGTAGATGGTACAGTTCGATGGCTGACAGGAGCTCCGACGAGTTGGGGGAGTCCGACAGCTAAGAAACGCGCCAGCAAAGAGTCCAGCGGGAAGGAGAGGCCTCGACATGTAGCTGGCTGAGAAGGAGAAGCTCCGACTCATTCGGCCGACGAGATCAGCTACGGGGGAGGTGGTCTGGCAATGCGGAACACCGACGGCTTCGTTTTCCTACAAGGGGAGGTCGGCGACAGGGTCCGGAAGCAACACAGGAAAGTTTTGTGAGTCTGGAGGCGGGTTTCGTGTGTTAGGGTTGGTGAGAGGGGAAACTGCGTTGGTTTTTTTAATATTATAACGATAATAAATATTATATATATATATA
>JXCR01142774.1:63002-83837 GCA_002079205.1 Phalaenopsis hybrid cultivar | reverse complement strand
TATATATATATATATATATATTATTTATATTATAATAATAATATTTATATTATTATAATTATCGTTCACGTATTCTTCACTCGTATACATCCTCGCAGCGGAGTGGATGTCCTTTCTGACTAAAGCCAATGTTTTGGATGCATCTGCGTACTCCTCTTCGCCATTCAGGGTCTCCGTACCACTTTTTTTTTACTATTGGACCAAAAATGATAATTTTCATATTTTTAATTCATCCACAAAATCGTGGCGTAACGAGTATCTTACTTAGATGGAATCGACATTTTAGACACGCTCGCGCCATCCATTTTGTCAATTGGGGTCATTTGAGGCCGCTCGAACCACCTTTTCAGTGTTCGGGCTAAAAAACAATAATTCATGCATTTTAGATTTTCTCGCAAAGTCATCGCGAGTTGAACTTCCTCTTTAAGTAAAATATGCATTTCAGACGTTATCACGCAGTCTGTTTCATCGTTCGGGTTCATCTGAATGGGCTCATTAAAGGTCGGGCCAATTCGAGTCAATTTCGCGCTCGACGCGACAAATAAGTTTTTTTTCCCCAATCGGAGTCGTCTGACGTACCAAATTCCAACCAGGTTTTACCTAAGTGAAAGCCAAAGTCTATCAAAATGACCCTGACAACGTGCCCCTCAACACACATCGAAATGTCTCAGGTGGGTGTCTAAACTACTGGATGGCTACTGACATACCGTAAGCTACTCGAGTCATGCAGGTGACACCCTACATTCGTGACATTAAAATTTGATGCCAAGTGTGCTGCATAATTATGACACAGTGCACTTGTTGGAAGATGCTCAATTTTTTATCGAGCCTAGGTTAGAGATGTGATCAAGCATTCTAAGCCACCAAAACTAGCAAAGTACCCTAGGAAGAAAAAGCCACGAGAGCCATATCCACTTCTAGAGAAATGGGGAGGAATGCACAAGGGACTTATATCCACCCTGAAAATGGGTTCAAAGGTCATAGAAGCATGACCCAAAAAAGTGGTTCAGAGGCCGTAGTGGCATGACCATGCCCGGTAGGTATATGGGTCGTAAAGGCGTGACCTACAAATGAGTTTAGGGGCTATAGAGGCATGACTCAGACCTGGTGGTTCCGGGGCCTCAAGGGCATATCAACACAACACTGAGGGGTTAGACCCTCGAATGCTTGCATTTCATTAATGAGGACTGTCGGGCTACGCGTTGCTCATGTGTAGAAGACAGGTTGGCTATGAAGCCGCCTGTCACTTTAATGAGAAATGCCATGGGGACTTATATCGCTCATTAAGTGGTAACATGTTGACTACATCAAGAATGAATTCCATAAAGTTCACATCTGAGGACTAGTCCGTGTTGATCAGTTAGAAAGGGGAGCCAAGGGGCCTTAATCCATCCTGCAAACTGATCTAGGTGCGTACCTCAACACCTGCACTCCATCAATGAATATTGTCGTGTAGGCATTATGTCACTCATGAGAGGAACGGAGGTTGGCTAGGAAGTCACCTGTCACTTTAATGAGGAATGTCATGGGGTCTTATATCACTCGCTAAGCGGTAATAGGTTGACTAGATTGAAAGGAGAATGCAAACAGACTTTGGTTCTCCTCGGAGTACTAATTTGCATTAATCAGTTAGGAAGGAAAGCCATGAAACTCTGATCCCTCCTGCGAACTGATCGAGGTGCGTACCTCAAAACTCACACTACATCTATGATGAACAACAAGAGCTTGACATCATCACTTGAGGGGTAGTGAAGGCTGGCTAAGAAGCCAAGAAATAAAGCTAAATTGTCAAATGATTAGATGTTCTAATAAAAGGACTGACTAGAACATCGTGTGGTCCGCGAAGCATCAAAGCAGGTGGCTATAAAGCTGAAAATGTCAAAAGACAAGAAGTCCTGATAGCAGAGCAGACTCTGAAGTCATAGGACTCGAGGCACATCAAAGTATTTGGCTATGAAGCCAAAGGACCGTCATAAGATAAAACACCCTTATAAAGTAACTGATTAGGACGACATATAGTTTAAGATACATAACATGCTAGATGGAGAAAGCAGTCTAGCAATTTAAGACGGATTGATGAGGCCGAGCCAAGTGGTCCCCACTATACGCAACATCACGATGGGTGGTAATAAAGCCTAACACGTTTATAAACGAGATGTTCGCATAATAGAGCTAACTAGCATGTCGTATGACTCAAGCAACATCAAAACACATGGCTATGGAGCCAAAGGATCTTCATGAGACAAGACTCCCTCATGAAAGAACTTACTAGAACTTTGAATGGTTTGAGAGGTGCCAGATGTTGGATATATGAGGTAACCCAACTCGCACAGAATGAGTTCTTGTCCAACAAAAGTGATCGTGGTTACCCGATTTGGGATTTTAATGTGGGTGTGCAAGGCACTCCTCCTAGGCATAGATCAGCAAAGCTAAGTGTTATAGCTAATGTTACATGCCTCATCTCTGATGCGGTGACCAAAGCAGCCCATATTGCAGGGAAGAAAAAGGTGGGACCGGATTGACGATATCTCTCCCACGTGAATGTCTAGCCTTTAAGCTAAACTACCTTCATAAAAGGGTCTCAAATACATCTACTCAAAGTGAGTGGAGCAAACACATATTCCACATTCATAAGGATGAATAGGACGTGTATATCAACCATACTCGCGAGAAGCGGGAGTAGTAGCCTTCAGACCCTGCATAGAGCGGATCGACGAAGGACAAGGTAAGAGAAAGGTGAGGCTTCTCCCATAAAAATTGGTGGCCAAACCAGATATAAGCCACCCGTAGGACTTCCACTTTGCCTGAAATGCGAGCCGACAATCAAATTAAGAGAAATACAAGATTTCTCCTACCATAAATTGTTGTGAAGTACAAATAATATATTGACAGATGAGGGCATCATCATAAGTAGTTCATCTAATGAAGATATAACAAAACACACATTCATTAATACTCCATAAATGTGGATTACAAAGTACGTGTGCTTAAAGATAGCTTCCCATCAAAATACAATGAGTACAAATAAAATAGACTAGGTGAAATTGCCCGTTGATAGAGGGCATCAGATGAGATCTGTCTGCATTGATCAGTAAGTAGGCTCCTCCTTTGTAGAATTTGTTGATCATGAGAGGTCCCTCCCAAGTGGCTTCATACTTGCCATGTCTTTGATGATGAGTCACAATTGGGCTGCATAGAACCAACACCAAATCTCCAACCATAAAGGTTCTTGGTCTCACTAATCTGTCATGAGATCTAGCCATGTGGGAGTGGTACAGATCGAGGTTTTGTTGAGCTTGCCCTTTGATACTATAAAGTTCTTCCAACCTCCGTCAAAAGTTGTCATCACTGGTGATGTTGTTGCTTAAAGCAACCCGCAAAAAGGGCAATTTAACTTCCAAGGGAAGGACTGCTTCCGACCCAAATGTTAAAGTGTAAGGGGTAGAGCCAGTGGGAGTATGATATGTCGTACAATATGCCCAAAATGGCTCGTAAAGTCTCTCATGCCACTCCTTCCTATTAGCATGAATGGTTTTCTTTATGAGATTCACAAGGGTCTTATTGAATGTTTCAGCTAGACAATTAGCTCTTGGGTAGTATATCGTGGAATATCTCCATTTGATCTGATGTCGACGTGTGAATCGATTGATCTTGATATTTTTGAAAGCCAAGTTGTTGTTGACAATGATCCGGCGTGGCATGCCAAAATGATACACAAAATTATTCTTTAGAAAATGTAGCACATTTTTAGCCCTGACCTCCCTTAAATGAACAACTACCGCCCACTTGGAAAAGTAGTCGGTGGTTGCTAATAAAAAGCGATGTCCTTTAGAGGATGGAGGGTCGATAGGCCTTAAAATATCAGTTCTCCAAGCCTCAAAGGGCTAGGATGCTACTTTCGGGTGCAGTGCATTCGGGGACTTGTGAGGTACCTGGCACAAAATATGGTAGCGATGGCATCACTTGGCATAATCTATGCAGTCAAAGGTCTTTGAAGGCCACTAATACCCAATCCTTTTAATCTTGGCTTTCATTTTGGGGACCGACTGATGGGACCCACACAAATAATCATGGACTTCAATCGAGATTTTCTGAATCTCATCCTTCCCAACACATTGTAGCCACATTTGGTCAAATGATTGTTGGTAAAGGATACCATTTAGGAGAGTAAATGACAATGCTCTACTTTATATCTGAGTAGCGAGAGAGCAGTCATCCAGAAGTATGCCCTTTGTTAGGTACAATGTGATGGCCTGGCGGCAATCATCGATTGACATGTCAGAAGCGGATAGGACTACACTTTCACTTCCTAAAGGGATCATCCTGGAGGTTCAAGAGAAATTAGTGAGAAGACCCTCCTATTTTGGATCACAACTGTCATGGGATCACCAGTAGGAATCGATAGTTCTTTAGCAAGCTTAGCTAGAGCATCATCCTTGATGTTCAGAGAATGAAAAATCCTAACTAAGGTGACATCAGGGATGTGCTCGCTTATGATAGATCAAGAGGTCATAGCTCTCTTGTGGATCAAGAGGTTCGGCTTGAGGACTTTGTAGGTTCCTAACACTTGGCAGATTATAGTTGTGAATCCTCGTAAACTTTGATCCTCCTTATGTTCATTTGGATTGCTAATTCCAATCTAAGGATTAAGGCTTTGTAATTCACCTCATTATTCGTGTGTGGTTCCGTCAAGTTATAAGAATAGCGAAGGATGCCCCGCTCAGGAGAAATAAAAATGAAGCCGATGTCGGCCTTCTCCCTTAGGAGGGACCCTAATGGGTCTTCTTTTAAAGAAGATACTCAATCAAAATAGAGTTCCCACGCAAGGGAATTAACAGATAGAAAATGCTTGTCTGAAAAGTCATTATTTAGCGGCAAGTCGGCTGAGACAAGATATGCTGCTAGAAAATCAACCAGAGTCTGTCCTTTGACGACTCGCTAAGTGATATAAGATATATGAAACTGCAATAAGAGCATATGCAATCTCGCCAATCACCCAGCTAGAGTGTGGCGAGTCATCAGGTACTACAAAGGGTTTACCCTTGAGATCAAATCAATAGGATGCTAGAGCATATAATGTCTCAACTTCTGCACCTAGAATATTAATGCCAGGCAGTGTTTTTTGATTGATGGGTACTTCATTTTGGTCGGGATGAGGTGCCAACTAAGGTAGTATAGGGAACCCTCTTTTCCGGCTTCGTTAACTTGGACCAACAAAGCTCCCATCAACTCGTCTAGAGTGACGATATACAATACAAGGGGCTTCCTTAGGACACCAGCGACCAGCACTGGAAGAATAAGAAAGTTACACTTGATATCATCAAAAGCATCCTGACATGCTTTATGCCAGTGGAAACATGCATCTTTCTTAAGTAAGGCAGAGAAAGGATGACAACGCCATGAGAGATTTGAAATAAACCTCCTTATGAACGTGAGCTTTCCTTGTAGGGAGCGTAGTTGCATCAAGCTTCTAGGAGGTTCCATCTTTATGAAAGATTTGATTTTTCTAGGGTCAATATCTATACTCTTGTGTTAGACTATGAAGCCCAAAAATATCCCGGAAGAGACACCAAAGATGCATTTCAGCGGGTTCATCTTTAAATCAAATTTCCTAAGGCGTTCAAAGATGGTCCTCAGATTCGTAAGATGATCTTCTTAGGATAGACTCTTAACTACCACATCATCTATATAACATTCGACCTCATGATGTAGCAAGTCTTTGAAGATGTGAGTCATGGCAAGCTAATAGGTTGCCCCAGCATTTTTGAGGCTTAAGGGCATGACTTTATAACAAAAGATACCAATGGGCATATGGAACACCGTTTTTTTTTTTTTTTTTTTGTGAGGCCATCCAGATCTGGTTGTATCCGGATAAACCATCCATAAAGGAGAACATTGCATTTCTCAAAGCGACATCTACCATCAACTCTGGGATTGGTAGGGGTAGTCGTCCTTTGAGTAAGCCTTATTCAAACCCCAAAAATCAATGCAAACTAGTATCTGTCTATTCTTCTTTCGAACTGGTATGATGTTTGTGAGCTAAGTATGGTAAGTAACTTCCCTAATGAAGCTGGCTTGAATGAGCTTCTTTGTTTCTTCAATAACCTTTAACTAAATCTCGGGTCTCATCCTCTTAGGTGTTTGTTTCACTGGAGTGACACTCGGATCAATAGAGAGATTATGGACTACAACCTTTGAGGCTAAATCGGGCATCTCAGAATAGCTCCAAGAAAGGCAGTCCAGAAACTTCTTGAGAATCTCCATGATTTTGGTGGCCATGGAGGCAGACAGAAGCTTACTAATATAAGCGGGACGAGGGTCGTCGGTCGTGCCTAAGTTGACCTCGACCAACTCGTCCACGGTCAAAGAGACGCCATCCTCTAGGTCAGGCCTCTTTAATTTCAACCTCCTCATCATTAGAGGATGCACCTTTGCTATCGTAAGATGAGGAGATCATATTGCATGAGGCTTTGGGGCTCTTAGCATCACTCCGCCTCCTGACATATCCCAATCCAGATCTGTCTCCTGGGAGTCTATCCTATCACGTAGCCTTACATAATTTGGCTTGACGAACAGGCCATCTTTTAGGCATCTGACAAATTATAAATGAGAGGTGAACAATAATACAAAAGAGGTATATCCTCTAATTTTTCATTATCATCACATAAAGGCGTTACATCAGAGTTGGTTACATGGGAATCAACTTTGTAAAATAAAATGCCCTTCTCCTTAGCTCCGGGTCTAGTAGGTACATAAAACATCTTAAGATCTTCAACTGTGGCAGCACATATGGTTGTTAGATCTCTGAAGTAGCCTTGCGGCACTGGGTTGATAGTCAGTACTACGTCCGACAATGTTAACTTGGTTAGGCAAGGGACCATCGTCACTGATGGAGACCAAAGAATCTCTTCATTGGAGCTGTCTAGAGTGGCACGTTGTGAATATCCAGGCTTGTCCATCTAGAAGGCTTGTTCTGCCTCAGAATCTGTGTCAGAATCAACACATATTGTGACTTAAGAGGTTGGAAGAGTGGGGAGGCTTCTAGAGGACCCCGTCGTAAGCGGGGTGTGTGACCTTTCCTCCCGCTTTGTCGTCTCCTTGCCTTTGATTAGATGAGGGCTAGAAGGAGGAGGGTCACGCAAACGTCCCACAGAACTAAAAGAAGGTTATGAGGCTCTGCTATTAGGAACATAATATTCAGCATCGTCATATACACTGACTTCTTTTATGGAGAAATGGAAAACTCTTCTGCTCCACGCATGTATTTGATGCACTGATGGAGGGTCGAAGGTACCATCCCATGTTCATGAATTCAGGGTAGTCCGATCAAGGCTCTAAAGGACGTATTCCTGTCAATGATGTGAAACTTGGGTTTGCTTTTGAAGTTACCAAATTGGAGAGGAGGAGTTCTGGACCGCAGGGTTTTCTGTCCCTTTTTGTTGAAGTCGTTCAACATGATTTTATCGAAGCATAACCATCGCGTGCCAAGTGAAAGCAACTCGAGAGTGCGTGCGTGAATGATGTTGATGGAAGCACTGGGGTCAACTAATAGATGATTTAGAACTGTACCGTATAGTATCACCGTTATATACAAAGGGTGATTATGGTATAAAGTTCCTTATAATAAATCTTCCTCGAAAAAGGTGACGATGGCTATCTCTTATAAAAAAACTGCCTCCTTCATCCTCTTTTTAGTGTAATAAGCATGAAAGACTTTAGGCTCCAAGAGAGGTCTCTCTAAAGTCTCCCTCAATTTGGAGGATAGAAGGAGGGCATCGTAGATGCTTAATGACGTTGTCAACCTTTTCAGGTGAGCTAGCACGTTGTAATCTACCTTGCTAGTTGGGTTTTTAGCCTCTTTATTTTTGGTAGGAGTTTCATGGGGGTCATCTACCTCCTGGGTGACGATCTCCTTATCTCGTCTGAGTGAGGGGTTAACCACTCTTGGTGAGAGGAGTTTGACACTTCGCAAGAGGATTTTCCGAATATCCTCATCAGGGTTACAATGAGGCCACTCCCAATGGGATAAGTCATGTGGGCGGGCTCTACGGAAGAGGCTCGAGGAAGAGACATCTCGCCAACATCTTTTGACGAATCACTCAGGTCATCACAGATGCAGTAAGCACCATTGAAGGAGGGAAACAATGGATATTGCTCCTCCTCCTCACTAAAAACATCTACGTTAGAACTGTGAGAACTAACCACAAACACAAAAAAGTACTCTGAAACCTCTTTCTTCATTGTTTCATCAGTAGTACAAAATTCTTCAGAGGGAACAAGCTCCTAATCTAAGCTCATATCATCAACAAAAAGAAAATGGAGTACATTAACAACAAAGACTATAGTATAAGTAGTGGCAGAAGTAACTGGAATGACCGTAACGACTTTGGTTGATCCTCGTGCAGAAGGCTTCTCCAGGTATGACTCTGGGATTTCTATCTCTCCTGCCTAATAGCGGGCTTCGAGCCAATTTTTAAAAGCATAGTAATTCTCAAGTACATGACCCAAGTGCCTATGGTAGGGATAGTAATCAAGCTCCTGAACTTTGTCTGCTTCTTCTGGTTTCCTTGAGTTGGGAAGCTGCATCCCCTGTTTGAGGAGATTCTTCAAGATCCTTTTGAGACAATCTCTTTTGAAGGAATATGACCGAGATTTATTCTGATTTGGGTCCTTCCACTTTTGAGAAGAGGGATAAGCTTGCTCGGCGGACAAAACGAGTCTTTTTAGCTTACCATCAAATTTTGTCAAGGCTAAACTCTCTTCTATCCTCCTTAAAAGGAAGGCTGAAAAGGGCTTTTTGCCTTTAGCTCTATCATCCAATTTTAACATTAGAGATTTTGCGCTGTTCTGCAAGCTGGCCACTCTTTCTATCAAGACTTCAACGGTTTTTATGGGGGCGATCTTAAGCAAAATAGAGATCGAACCCTTGATTTTGCCCATAAAAGGTGTGACGCGTGATGCTCTTGAAGGAGTGGCTCACATTTCATGCTCAAGTTGCGCCATCAAATAATGAAGTCTATTAAGGGATCATTAGCTTCCTGTTAAGATCAGATTAGGTTGCTCAAACTAACTTGGTGATGTACCCCAACAAAGCATTTTATAAATGCATCCTCTATCTTGGAGAACGTTCTTAAGGTATCGTTTGGCAAGTCAATCTACCATTCAAAAAAAAACCCTCCTAAACTAGTAATGAAAAGGCGACGGAGTAAGGCATCATTATTTTTTACGTTGCAGCACAATGCCTGGAACTGAGCGATGTGTTGGCAAGGATTCCCAATTCCCTCGAAAGGACTGAAATGCGGAAGAACAAAACTTGGAGGATATGGTATGTATTCGTACGCCTCGAGGTAAGGCCTACCTCGACGCACTATGGCCTCTCCCTACTAAGCTGCTAGGGCAGCCTTTGCTTTTGCATCTATTAAAGATAATAGATGTAAGTCGGACTGTGCTTGCTCATTTTGAGCAGTATCAGAAGTGATAACATGAACAGGTCTTACCAATTCAGGCGGCATGATGGGCGTCACTAAACGTGTCTCTACCTGTGTCGGAGGTGAGGCTACATCGGACCCAACCCGGTCGGCCTGTAATGCAACAATTTGTGCAGTGAGGATTGCTATATAGGCATGTAGAAGGGCGATAGTTTCCTTGGGAGTGCGCCCCCTTGATCAATCACATGGGCATTCTGAACCTCTACAGGCTCATGATGGTCAGCCTCCTCGAGGTCATGCGATGGATCGTCGGTAGATAATCAAGTGGTCACTACAAAAACATGATGCTTTGCCATCTCAAAATCATGAAGCTCCTCTCCGTTGAGATCATTCCCTTCAAGGAGGTTGTCAGGAACATCAGAGAATCCACTAGATAAGTTTTCCTAAGGATCAAACTCAGGCCAACCCTCAAGGTTATCCCTAAGTAGCTCTAAGCTGCGATCAACTGGAAGAGAGACTTGTCCCGAAACTGAGACATTAACCCCCATAATAGAAGGTGAAAATTCAAGAGGTACAACGGTGGAGTTCATTTAGAACCACCTTCTCTTGGGTGGGCGATAGCCGTTTCTCAAATACGAATGCGAGGAGTATCGACGGGGGTGCATCATGGTTCTCACCTCGCTCCCAAAAATAGTAGAAGAAGAATATTGACTCAAAGCAGGACAACCATAAGAAAATTTTTTTTATTTTTATTATCATTAATGGAAGGAGGTACAGTAAGAGCTACGACCATCACCACTATAGAAGTGGTGGTAAAAGGGACAAAACCAAGCTCTGGGATAGCCCCGTCAAACTCCATATCTGAAGCCTCTCGAGACTCCTAAATGGGCTCGATGATCTGTAAAATGGAGCGCAAGTACCCCAAACTTGTATCGGACCGACAGGCGGACCTCAGTCTTCTGCTACGAGGATGTTGTGGGCAAGAAGCAGTGGATAGTTGCTCCATGACTCATTCGAATGTCTCTAAAACCTAAGCCACAAGCTTATCCCTTGTGACTGGACCCTCTCCTATCATGAAGGTAACTGTTCTGGTGATTTCCTTTATCAGAAAATTCATAGTAGCATGGTCAAAGTAGGCAGTGGATTGCACAAAACTTGTGTCACGAGGCAAGGAATGTCTTCTGGAAATTATAGCGGGAACATAGTCCACGCAACCAGAAAGAACAGGAAACTGATTTTCACTCTGGGGAATTGAGGAATCTACCTGGACTAGAACCAGAATAGTAGGAGTGACCTGATGTTGGATCTACAACAACCTATTTTTGGTCCTCCTGGCCCTCCTGCCCAACTCAGAACGGGAGCAGCCTCAGAGGGATTCAGGGCGCAGGCGCCAAATCTGCAACATGGAAAACAATAGCGGCAGTAGTGTCACGTATAGACTCACCTTCTGAAGGCAGGTAAAACCATGAAAAAATGGTGGAACATCCCAATAGCTTAGAGAAGACTGAAGGGTGCTGCAACACCTCGCCATCGGGCTCTGGCCTCCTCTTCACAGAAGAAGCAGGCGCGACGCAAGCTACCGCAGTTGGAATAGCTCGACATGCTTGACTCCCCTTTCAAGGGGGAGGGTACAGAGTGGGCGCTTCAACAGGCGTAGGATTACCTATGGTAATCCGAATAGGGTGTTCAAAAGAACCAATAGTCATAGTGCCCTCGGGAGCACTGAAAACACTCGAGGAAATGAAACAGTGTTTTCTTCGATAGTAGCAATCATAACCATCTTTTAGCTCATCATGTCTCTCAGGCAGAAAGAGACAACGATTAAAAAAATAGAAAGGTCAAAGAAAAATAATCAAAATAATGTACAACAACATTGAAGCATGTAAAAATGCAGCGACCGACCTTTCGAGGGTACAAAAAGGGATGGGAGTGCTCCAAGTTGCTAACCATAGCAACTAAAACAATGATCTCAAATCCAAGGTCTAACTAGACACAACAATGGTACTTCAACGAGAAAGAAGCTAGGTCATCAAAAAGGCAAGCAGAAACCTATCAGAAGGAGAGAACACACTACTCCCGGTGGCTGCACAGAAAAGGCACATACACCCGAATAGACAGCTCCACATGAAACGAGGTAGTTCTTCCCCATCGGAGTTATCGTTCTTGCAGATACACTAGAATCTACAAGAGAAAAACTCCCAATATGAAGAGAAAGCCTGTCAATCGTCGTATACTTTCCTTATTAAACTAATTCTCCCTCTTGAATCAGATAAGTGATTTGAAGATGAGAAGAACCGAATAAGAAGGGACATACGACAAAGCGACAAACAAGAGAAAAGACAAAGCATGAAGAGCCTACATGCGCTAAACATTGCAAAGATATGTTAATTGTGTTCATCCGAGCAAGATCAAACGAAAACACCCTAAACCCATATTCATGAAAGAATACCCATGTAGGCTACCCATAATCAGAGATTCAGGTGTAGATGCCTATTCTAGGGCCATTAGTGCTCTTAAGGGGACGTATCCCACTTATTTAATCAAATCTTGGGGGTTACCCAAGAAAACTCTTGATCCAAAGGGGTTTTTCTTAGCTGAAAAATGAAAACTAGCACAGGGTCATTAAGGGAGGTTATCTCACGGGGAAATGTCCCGATGCTTCAAAGCTCTCGATAAAACATGGGGAAAAAAGTGAGTCTCTCAGGATCCCCATATGAATAACAGACTCATTAGCATACGGAACCTACAAAATAATTGTAGCAACCCAACAGGAAACCCCGATGCGTCAAAGTACATTCGAACCATAAGAGTAGAGGACAAATCATCATATCCCAAATGAGTGGCAACTCATCGGTCATCAGGCCATCGAGATGATGCCAACGAAGGTAAAGGAAGAGATAAGGCTCAACAAAGGTAGTCAAAAAGGTAGGAAGAGTAGTCTTAAGAGGTAGAGGTAGTCAGATCGGGGTACCACTGGCCCGTCATCCCAAGCCACTAGGACCCTAAGTCTACTTGGTTGTGAAGGTAGTCGACCCAACACAACCTGAGATCTCTGATCAACAATTCATGAATTGCTTCATCCATGGGAATCTCAATAGACCTAAGGTCAAAGGAACAAAACTCTTTCCTATGACTATCAACTGGAACTCTAAGAGGTGGGATTTATACCCGCCAAAGTGGCGAGGATGCCTCAGGAAGGAAGAGAAAGCAGAGGTTTAGCTACAAAGATATAAACTCTCCAACAAGAGGACTTATACCCCGTTTGGATAGGGGAGCCCCCTAATACCCTAAACGTGCTGGACAACAACCTAGGTGATTTATGTTGGGTCAGTCGGATTGGAGAAGCTTGGGGGCTACTCCTCGGGACATGCAAATATGATGCAGTTATCTACAACATTCCTAAGCGTGGATGCCCTATTAAATATGACTAGGTTATAGTCATGCATGCAAAACCATTTTAAAACTGGCCTGAAGGCCATGCAAAAAAAGTGAAGTCTGATTTTGAGAAATCTTGAATCTCTTAATCCTAAAATTTCGATTTTCTCATTCTTTTATTATTAGGTTTTCTAGATAGAAAGAATTAAAATTTTAGGGTCCTCAGTGAGCCTAAGTTGCATTTTCATGAGGTCCAGATACACAGAAAGAAACAATATAAAACGCTCCAACATGCAAAGGCACATGAGAAGAGAAAAAGAAAGAAAACACCCCAAAAGAATATATAAACATGCCAAATGCCGCTGGACTGGCAACATAATCCAGTGAAAGAAGTAAAAGCGATCAGACTCCACAGATACATGCCCGATCCTAAATCTATACAATAATGTAAAATTTGGACTTAAGGTATGGGACACGAGCTGCTGCTCCTGATCCTCATCTCATGGTTCGATGCATCATCTGCCTCCAAATCCGTGCTTGTACCTTATTTCCGATACAAACTCTCCCAGGACTCTATCAAATACATTTGAAAAATAAAATAAAGACTCGACCTTCATAAAATAAATGTTAGCGACCACACCATGCATCATTAAAAATGAAATAATAAGCCGTACCTTAAAATTGGGGGAGCTCAAGAGCACCTGCAAATAAATGATTAGAAATCATTACATGCTCCCCCATAATAGCCCTGTATGAGTGTATATAAATAGACACAACACCTGCAAAAGATCTCCCTAACATAATATCACACACAAATGAGCATGCAAGCACACCAAAAAAGCAAGAAGGTGACACATAATGAGCACAAAATAATACGTCACATAACAATAGCCAGAGGTGTTGAAAAATACTACCAAACACCCTAAATCCTAGTCTAACATGCCATCTATCGAAAAGTGCATCAACCTAGTATCTAAGTGTGGGTGAGTATGGGTGTAATATGACTTTGATGGGGTTACCTTACCGATCCCATCCTACGGATCCAAAGGATTTAAAGGGTGTTGACCAAAGAAAAAGATGTTGAGATTTTCATACCTATTTTATACTAATATTGATGATATTGCACTTTAAGGAAGGGTATTTTTGATGTTTTTTTGCATATATGGTTAATTATGGTCATTGGAGAAAAAAGATGCAAAAAAGAGCAAATTTGGAGCAAAAAGGACCAAAATATGAAGATTTTAACTAGGGCGCCGACGGCGAGCCCAACGGCGCTGACGACGAGCCCAACAGCATCGACACCTGCTTTTTCCCAATAGTCTAGAATCAAATATTATAGAAGGCCGCCGACGGTGCCATCAAGGCCACCAACGACGAGAAAGGCATTTCTCTTAACAGGTGCATTGAATGTAGATGATTTTTGAAGGGACACTTAGGCATCTTTTGGAAAACTCTTCTACAACATTAAGAGAAACATTTGGGCCAAAAAAAGAGGAGCCCCGTGGTGGTGTCCGCTGAGTTTTTGTTGTTTGTAGAGTGTAGAGAGTTTAATTTAAGGTTAGTATTGTGAGGAATTCTTAGAGAGATTATAAGAGTGCAGGGAAAGTGAGAGATTTCTTCCTCCTTACCGCTTCGAAGAAGAATTCTGTGTGCTGTAAAGAAAGGAAGAGATTCAGAGGAACTTTAAGGAGTTTGCTTGTGGAGGAATTAGAGATAAATGGTATTTACTTATTGAAGTTATATGACTTTGTTTTTATATATAAGTTCTAAGTTTTTTTGTATCTTCTCCATGAGTTCTGAGTAGTTTTCTCTGTCTTTCTCATTGTCTTAAGATTTTGTGAAATGATGATTTGAATTGGTTGAGCCATCAGAATGTTTAAGAAGTTTGTGATGATCTTTTCACTTCAATCTTAATTTACTTTCAATCTGGCCAATTGATTTGTTAAATTATGTTACTTTCAATCTGGCCCAATTGATTTGTTAAAATATGTTGAGTTTTACAACTAAAGTGAATAATTGGCAAAACCATGAAAATGTTTTTGGTAATTTGAATTGGTGAAGCCATGAAAATGTTAAAGAAATTGTGATGATCTTTTCACTTCAATCTTAATTTATTGGAGCCATGAAAATTTTAAAAAAATTATGATGATCTTTTCACTTCGATCTTAATTTACATGAAGCCATGAAAATGTTTGAGAAATTGTGATGATCTTTTCACTTCGATCTTAATTTACTTTCAAATCTGGCCAATTGATTTATTAAAATATGTTGAGTTTTACAACTAAAGTGAAGATTACATCCAAGATTTAGGGATGTCAAAGTCCTTGAATGTTGGGTGCAAATAAATAGGGAAATAAAATTATCGGGCGTAGAAATGGAGATTTTAGAGTGACTGACTAAAATCCTCAATTCGGTCCTATCGTTTGGGTGCGGAAGTGTAGATGTTAGCCCTCAGACGAGGGGAACGTGGGACNGTAAAATCTATGAAATACCCTACTGTTGAAAGAGATAACGAATGTTTTTGCATGGAAATTAGTGAACATCTATTGCATGAGCATTTTAAAGAATATTTTGAAGAGAAAGAACATTTTGAAGACAAAGATGAAGTTATTTTAGATGAAATGGAAAATGAAGAATTAAATCATGTTCAGGAAAGATTTGAGATGCTGGATATTACAAGAATGCTGATAAGAATCTATTTCCATCAATTATAAAACCACCTGAACTTGAGTTGAAAGTATTACCTAGCCACTTGAAGTATGTATATGTTCAGGAAAGATTTGAGATGCTAGATATTACAGGAAATGCTGATAAGAATCTAGTTTCATCAATTATAAAACAATCTGAACTTGAGTTGAAAATATTGCCTAACCACTTGAAGTATGTGTTTCTGGGAAACTCATCTATATTACCTTTTATTATATATTTNTATTTATTTCAATTGCCTATTAGTGACAAATAAGCAATTTGAACTGTATTATTGTGATTAAGTATTGATTTTATAAATCCTAGTTCGTAGCCTCTAATATTACTCCCTGTGGGATCGATATCCAGGACTCCATTAGGGCCTTGTATTACTTAAGTGATATATGTGGGATCGATATCCAAGACTCCATTAGAGCCCTGTATTACTTGAGTGATACGTATACTTGTATTACTCCATGTAGGATCTGTTGTGATTAAGTATTGATTTTCTAAATCTTAAGTTCATAGCCTCTAATATTACTCCTTGTAGGATCGATATCCAGGACTCTATTGGAGCCCTGTATTACTTGAGTGATACGTATACTTGCATTGATAAGTGTGACTTTGCAATTATTGAATATTTTATACACATTTTTATCAAATCTATAATCTTTGTCAAGTTTTTGGATAAGTGTGACTTTGCAATTATTGAATATTTTATACACATTTTTATCAAATCTATAATCGTTGTTAAGTTTTTGGCGCCTTTGCCAGGGACTTAAATCTTCCAGCAACAGTATCAAATTCTTGTATTTTTAAGCATATATAAAGTCGCAGTCAAGTTTTTGGCACCGTTGCCAAGGATTAAAAAAAATTATAATTAGAGTGACGAACAAATTAGGACTATTAGAAAACTTTTACTTGAATTGCAACTTATTTTCATATCTAGTTAACTATTTTTCTGTGTACTGATTTCAATTATATGCGTAAATTTGGACCTGAAAATCTTATACTCTACGATTCAAAATTAGAACGCACTGTTAGAAGAATTAGAAAACTAAGAAAAGAACCTAGAAATGCTAACACAATGGAAAACAATGTGAACAATCAAAAAATAAAAAATGAACATCAACATAGACCTCTATGAGATTATGCGAATCCTACAGCAAATGAAATTCACTTATCTATCAAAAATCCTGATGTAGCTATTAATTCATTAAACCTGCTATTATCCAAATGGTAGAAAACAATCAATTCGGAGGTACAACGAAGATCCTAATTTACACCTCGCTAGTTTTTTAGAACTTTGTGCTACCTTTAAATATGACAGCTTCGAACGATGCTGTTAAACTTAGACTTTTTCCTTTTTCACTTAGAGATAATGCTAAGATGTGCATAAATTCATTAGCACCTGGATCTATTAGGGGGGAGAACTGTCACAGAAATTTCTATCCAAATATTTCCCTCCATCCAAAACTGCTAAACTAAAAATGACCTTTCACAGAAATTTCTATCCAAATATTTCCCTCCATCCAAAACTGCTAAACTTAGAAATAACATAACATCAAAGGCTAAGATGTGGTTAAATTTGTTAGCACCAGGATCTATTAGAACTTCGGGAGAACTTTCATTTTTTCACTTAGGGATAAGGCTAAGATGTGGTTAAATTCGTTAGCAGCTGGATCTATTAGAATTTGGGGAGAACAATTTCTATCCAAATATTTCCCTTTCCAAAACTGCTAAACTAAGAAATGACATAACATCGTTTTCTATCCAAATATTTCCCTCCATCCAAAACTGCTAAACTTAGAAATGACATAACATCATTTTGGCAAATTGATGGAGAGTCGATATATGAAGCTTGGGAGAGATTTAAAGATCTTCTTAGGAAGTGCTAATTTATGGAGAGTCAATATATGAAGCTTGAGAGAGATTTAAAGATCTTCTTAGGAAATGTCCTCTTCGTTACCAGATTGGTTGATAATTCAAACTTTTTATAATGGATTAGTGGGATCTCTTAGATTGATGATAGATGCTCGTTACCAGATTGGTTGATAATTCAAACTTTTTATAATGGATTAGTGGGATCTCTTAGATCAAGAGTCAATATATGAAGCTTGGGAGAGATTTAAAGATCTTCTTAGGAAGTGCCCTCATCACTCGAGAGTCGATATATGAAGCTTGGGAAAGATTTAAAGATCTTTTTAGGAAGTGCCCTCATCATTTGTCCCAGATTGGTTGATAATTTAAACTTTTTACAATGGATTAGTGGATCTCTTAGATCGATTATAGATTGGTTGATAATTCAAACTTTTTATAATGGATTAGTGGGATCACTTAGATCGATTATAGATATGGTTAAATTCAAACTTTTTATAATGGATTAGTGGGATCTCTTAGATCGATTATAGATGCTGCGGCTGGCGGTTCTGTAATGTCAAAACCTTTTGATGAGGCTTATTCGTTAATAGAAGAGATGACTACCAAAAATTTTCAATGGCCCTCTGGAAGGGTAAATCCTAAAAGAGTAGCTAGTACCCACAATTCTGATGCAATATCTATGTTAGCTTCGCAGATTGCTGCAATATCAAAGAAATTAGATCATTATGGAATAAATTATTCTCCAACACCTACTATGATGGAAGAGAATTCATCTGGGAAATTTGTGGATGCTCAACCTTTGTATGAGACTTTAAATGTGATTAACAATACACCCAACAATCCTTATTTAAACTATTATAACCCATTGGAAGAATAATCCTAATTTTAATTAGAATAACAATTTTTTTACAAATCAACAATGGGCAAACAACCCAGTGAACCCATTGGGAAATTCATTCAACCAAGGAAATATTAATTATAGACCTTCTTATCCTCCAAGATTTAACAGTAATAATCAATTTAAGGAAAAGAAGTTGTCTATGGAAGAGATGATTCTAAACATGGGTCAACAATTGTAGAATCAAGGAAATCAATTACAAATTCAAGGAAACCAGTTACAAAATCAAGGAATAGCTATCAAGAATATTGAAAACCAATTGGGGCATATCACTACTGTGCTTAGTAACCGAACATTGGGAACTTTTCCTTGTACTGTGGAACCAAATCCTAAGGATCAAGGAAAAGAACTGATAAAAGCGATACAATTATGAGGTGGAAAAGAATTGGAAACAAGAGTGTAGAAAGAAATGAAAACTAAAAAAGAGAAAGTGGATATATAGAAAGAAAGGGATCACGAATACCCAGATTTAGAATATCCACTTACACCAATGAAAATTACTGTGGAGAAACCTCCACCACCATTTCCTCAAAGATTGAAGCAACACAAAAAGGATAAACAATTCTCTAAGTTCTTAGAAATTCTTAAGAAATTAACTGTAAATATTCCTTTCGTAGAAGCTTGAGAGCAAATCCCCAATTATGTGAAGTTTATGAAAGATATTTTGAACAATAAAAGGAAGTTCATTGATAATGAGACTGTTTAACTTAGCGAAGCATCTAGTGCAATTATTCAGAAAAAGCTTTCTAAAGATCCAGGTAGTTTCACTATACCGTGTGCTATCAGTGAAAGATTTTATGGAAGAGCTTTATATGATTTAAGATCCAACATTAAAATGCCTCTATCAATTTTTAAAAGATTAAGATTAGGAGAAGTCTCACCTACTTCTGTAACTCTCCAGTTAGCGGATCGTTCAGTTACTTATCCTAAGGAAGTTATAGAAGATGTGTTAGTAAAAGTTGATAAATTTATCTTTCCTGTGGATTTCATTATCTTAGATATGGAGGAAGATAAAGAAATATCTATCATTTTAGGAAGAAAATTTTTAGCTACTGGAAAAGCTATGATAGATGTTCAAAAATGAGAATTAACTATGAGAGTTCACGATCAAGAAGTGACTTTTAACATTACGAAATCTATGAAATACACTGCTGTTGAAAGAGATAATGAATGTTTTCGCATGGAAATTAGTGAGCATCTATTGAATGAACATTTTAAAGAACATTTTGAAGAGAAAAAACAATTTGAAGAGAGTGATAAAATTATTTTGGATGAATTAAAAATTGAAGAATTAGATTATGTTCAGGAAAGATTTGAAATGGTGGATATTACAGAAAATCCTGATAAGAATCTAGTTCCATCAATTATAAAATCACCTATACTTGAGTTGCAAAATATTGCCTAGCCACTTGAAGTATGTGTTTCTGGGAGACTCATCTACATTACCTGTTATTATATCTTCAGAATTAAATGATTTGCAAGAACAAAGACTGTTAGATACATTGAAAAGATATAAGAAAGTTTTTAGTTGGACCTTAGCTGATATTAAGGGAATCAATCCTTTGATCTGTATGCACAGAATTATATTAGATGAACAATATAAACCAAGAGTTGATCCACAAAGGAGATTAAATCCAATGATGAAAGAAGTAGTTAAGAAGGAAATTTTGAAATGGTTAGACACTGGAATTATATATCCTAATTCAGATAGTGTGTGGGTAAGTCCATTTCATTGTGTTTTTACGAAAGGAGTGACCATTTAAACAAAAGAAAATAATGAATTAATACCTATCGGACAAATTATTGGGTGACGTATTTGCATTGATTATAGAAAATTAAATATTGCCACCAGGAAAGATCACTTCCCTTTACCCTTTTTAGACCAAATAGTAGTTAGACTTGCTGGGAACAAATATTTTTGTTTCTTAGATGGATATATCGGTTATCATCAAATTCCTATTGCTCCTGAGAATCAAGAAAAGTCAACATTTACTAGTCCTTTTGGAACTTTTACTTTTTGAAGAATGTCTTTTGGATTATGTAATGCACCTGCAACATTTCAGAGATGTATGATGTCTATATTTAGTAAGTTAATTGATGATGGATTGGAAGTATTTATGGATGATTTCTCTGTATTTAAAACATCATTTGATGCATGCTTAAATTATCTTGAAAAAGTTTTGGAGTTATGTGAAAAAACTAATTTGGTTCTGAATTGGGAGAAATGTCAATTTATGGTTGCAGGAGGAATTGTGTTAGGGAATAAAATTTTGGAAGATGGTATGGAAGCAGACCCTGCAAAAATTCAAGTTATATCTAAACTAACATCTCCTACTAATGTAAGAGAGGTTAGGAGTTTTCTTGGACATGTTAGTTTTTACGGGCGTTTTATTAAAGATTTTTCAAAAATTACTAAACCTCTATGCCAACTTCTAGAAAAGGACAAGAAATTTGAATTTACTAAAAACTGCTTAAATTCCTTTGAGTTATTAAAGGAAAAATTAATCACAGCCCCTATTATAGTTTCACCTAACTGGAAGAAACCATTTGAACTGATGTGTGATGCTA
>JXCR01142774.1:46002-61781 GCA_002079205.1 Phalaenopsis hybrid cultivar | reverse complement strand
AAAGTTATGACATGATCGGAAGATTAACCAGAAGAACTTTGAACCAGGACAAGAAGTTTTGCTTTACAATATAAGGCTGAAGTTATTCCTTGAGAAATTGAAGTCTCGTTGGTTACGACCCTTTACTGTGACTCGAGTTTATACTTACAGAGCTGTTGAAATTGAAGAGAAAAGATTTAAAGTAAATGGACATAGATTAAAGCCGTATTTTGAGGGTAAAAGACCAAATTTTAATGAGGTTTTAATGGTCAGTCAATCTGAATAAGCCGTGCTGACGACGTTAAACCAAGCATTTATGGGGAGGCAACCCATAATTATCTTTATTTTTATTGCAATTATAGTAGTTTTATTTGAAATTATAGTTAGTTTGCGGGAGGCAACCCCATAGTTATCTTTATTTTTATTGTGATTATAGTGTTTTTGTTTGAAATTATCGTTAGTTTGTAGTAGATTTACTTTGCTACCTATATTTCTATGTGTGTGATTTGATTTGAACTTATGTGCTTAGGTCACTTTCTTAATTTTCTTTTAGATCTCAGTATAGTTGAGATTGAGCATAGGATGTTTGTTTTTAGTGTTTGNTAAACCCAATGATGAAAGAAGTAGTCAAGAAGGAAATTTTGAAATGGTTGGACACTGGAATTATATATCCTTATTCAGATAGTGCTTGGGTAAGTCCAATTCATTGTGTTCCTAAGAAAGGATGAGTGACTGTTGAAGTAAAAGAGAATAATGAATTAATACCTATCAGACAAGTTACTAGGTGGCGTATTTGCATTGATTATAGAAAATTAAACACTGCCATTTGGAAAGATCACTTCCCTTTACCATTTTTAGACCAAATAGTAGATAAACTTGCTGGGCACAAATATTTTTGTTTTATAGATGGATATACCAGCTACCATCCAATTTCTATTGCTCCTGAGGATCAAGAAAAGACAGCATTTACTAGTCCTTTTGGAACTTTTGCTTTTTGAACAATGTCTTTTGGATTATGTAATGCACCTGCAACATTCTAGAGATGTATGATGTTTGTATTTAGTAAGTTAATTGATATTATGATCTGTATTTGGAACATCATTTGACGCATGCTTAAATTATCTTGAAAAATTTTTGGAGTTATGAAAAAGAACTAATTTAGTTCTAAATTGGGAGAAATGCAATTTATGGTTGCAGGAGGAATTGTGTTAGGGCATAAAAGTTTGGAAAATGATATGGAAGCAGACCCTACAAAAATTTAATTTATGGTTGCAGGAGGAATTGTGTTAGGGCATAAAATTTTGGAAGATGGTATGGAAGCTGACCCTGCAAAAATTCAATTATATCTAAACTAACACCTCCTACTAATGTAAGAAAGGTTAGGAGTTTTCTTGGACATGTTGGATTTTACTAATTAAAAAATGGTATGGAAGTAGACCCTGCAAAAATTCAAGTTATATCTAAACTAACACCTCCTACGTAATGTAAAGAGAGGTTAGGAGTTTTCTTGGACATGTTGGATTTTATAGGCGTTTTATTAAAGATTTTTTAGAGAGGTTAGGAGTTTTCTTGGACATGTTGGATTTTATAGGCGTTTTATTAAAGATTTTTCAAAAGTTACTAAACTTTTCTTGGACATGTTGGTTTTTACAGGCGTTATATTAAAGATTTTTCAAAAATTACTAAACCTCTATGCCAACTTTTAGAAAAAAAAAAATTGAGTTTATTGAAGACTATTTAAATACCTTTGAGTTATTAAAAGAAAAGCTAATCACAACCCCTATAATAGTTTCCCCAAATTGGGAGAAACTATTCGAACTGATGTGTGATGCTAGTGATTATGCTATTGGAGTTGTTCTTGGACAAAGGTCTGAAAAGATTTTTAAAGTTATATACTACGCTAGTAAAACTCTTAAAGATGCTCAAATTAACAGTACTGTTACTGAAAAAGAGTTACTAGCTGTTGTGAATGCTTTTGATAAATTTAGATCTTATTTAATTGGGACTAAATGTGTTGTGCACACTGATCACTCTGCTATTAAACATCTGATGCAAAAGAAGGATGCCAAACCAAGGTTACTCAAATGGATACTTTTGTTGCAAGAATTTTATTTTGTGGTTATTGATAAAAATGGAACTGATAATAAAATTGCTGATCATTTGTTGAGATTAGAATATCATGAATTATCTAACACCGACAATGAAATTACAGACAGTTTCCCTAATGAACAACTTTATAATATTAATGAGTGAAAAATACCATGGTATGCTGATATTGTTACTATATTGTAAGTGATATTTTGCCACTTATGCTGACATTGCAACAACAAAGAAAATTCATTCATGATGCGAAAGCCTATTTTTGGGATGAACCTAATTTATATAAACAATGTAAGGATCTTATTATGAGAAGATGTGTACCTTATGAAGAAGCTGAACTAATCATTCAGAAATGTCATGATTCTGAATTTGGAGGATATTTTGGGATTGATAAAATTGCTTCTAAAATTTTACAAGCGGGATTCTATTGGCCTAATCTTTTTAGAGATGTTTACAGATACATAAAAACTTGTGATCGATGCCAACGAGTAGGCAATATATTTAGAAGAAATGAAATGCCTCTGAATTTCATGTTAGAAGTTGAGATCTTTGATGTTTGGGGATTAAATTTCATGGGACCATTTATTCCTTCATCTGGGAACATATACATAGTAATTGTCGTAAACTACATTTCAAAGTGGATTGAAGAACAAGCTTTACCTCGTTGTGACGCTAAAGCNTTCTGAAGAATTCCCATACCGACCCTTCTTTAACCTCTTCGTTCATGTTCAATCAATGGGTAATATCAGAGGAGAAACAAGCACAGAATCAGAAGAGTAGTAGATTTACTTTGCCACCTGTATGTCTATGTGTGTGAATTGATTTGAACTTAAGTGCTTAAATCACTTTCTAAATTTGCTTTTAAATCTCAATATAGTTGATATTGAGCATAGGATGTCTATTTTTAGCATTTAGAGTGTTGTGGCTTGGATTGCGATGTTGAATTGATGTATTGAGGTTGAGAAAATACCAAACTTATGTGTGTCGTGTAACGTGTACTGTAACTCTTGAAATTTATATATAATTGTAAGGTTTTGTGTTGTGAATGTTTATTTGGGTTAGTACATCATTTAATCACTTAAAATTTATGTCTTGAATGATTGAACAGATGTTGTCAAGGCTTAAAATTGATCAAAATATCAAAAATCTGTAAATTGAACCAATTTTGAAAATCTCGCCGACGACGGTGGATTTTTCTCGAGACTTAGGCTATTTAATTCAATAGATCTCGCTGACGGCGCTGAAGACCACGCTGATGGTGAGATCTCGAAAAAACACTTTTAACCAAAATTTTGACCAGTCAACTGCCACTATTCATCATCCCCTTCCTCTTAAAAAACAAAAATTTCAATCTAGGGCTTGAAGATCTTGGATTTAGGGTGATTTCAAGGCATTTAGACATGGGATTTTATCATCACTTGGTAAGAGCTTCACTCCAACCTAAAAATATACTTTCATTTTTATTTTTATGTTGCAATTGGATAGTTTTTAATTATTGTTATAAATGTTTAGTGTGGTAGTTGAAAATTGCATGTGTAGTTATAATAGATGTTGATTAGTACTTTGTAAAATTGTAATGTGACGTGATTTTTATTTGCATTTTAATACATTGGTAATTATTTTTTTTGTTTAGTATTGTAGATGTGTTAGCAAAATATTGTGTTTGTATAATGTTTAGTTTTTTACTTATTTCAAAATTTCATTACCCAACAAATTCTGTAATAATTTATATGTATAGAAAGTTCCTAATATTATAGACCGGTTGAAGTTAAAATTTTGAAAAGGAACTGCAAAATTTCAGAATGATGAAAATGGCTAAAGTATTGAGGCATGACTTAGATTTAGAATTTTCTTTCCACCTATATCATTCCATATTAAATAAATTAAGTTTGGGGGAGGGAAGAAAAAGATTAACTATAAGATGTTCTCAATCTTAATATTTTCAAAAATTATTAATATAATTTTTTTGCAATGAATTTAATTCAAATAACTATATTTTGTAGATATTTAATATTATAGTAGATTTAAGGGAATATTTTTGTAAGGAAAATTAATTTTGTAGATTAAGGTATTTAGTATAAGAGAATAAAAATATTTAACTATTTAAAGTAAATAAAACTATATTTTGAAATATTAAGAATCTTAGAAATTCATTTGAGAAGAAAAGATTGGGGCTCAATGATATAAAAGCTATGAAATACTTATAAGGTAAAGGAATGCTTTGAGTTTCAAATTTAGGGAAAGAAAGGTGATGTGCAAAATCATTAAAGGCTATCCAGATATAGTAATCCTCACTTGAAAAAGAAAAAGAAAGGACCGACAACAATCCCTGAAAAGAAAAGAAAAAAAAATATAGGATTAAAAGCAATCCAAATGAAAAAAAAAAGAAAAAATATATAAGTGAGGAGAAGCTTGAGGGGATGCCTAATCAAAAGTTGGCTTCACTTGGATCTACCTAAAGGGAAAACCTAAATACATTCCCGAACTTATATTTATGGATTAGGATCTTTTACAAGCAGTGTTCTCATGAAGTTCCTAACATTTGAATATTATAAGTGACTTGATATTACAACATATAGTTNTATTTTTGATGTTTTGTTGCAGGTATGTTGAATTATGGTCATTGGAGCAAAAAGATGCAAAAATGAGCAAATGTGGAGCAAAAGGACCAGAATATGAAGATTTGAACTAGGGCACTGATGGCGAGCCCAACGACGCCGACGACGGGTTTTTCCTGAGAGTACAGAATCAAATATTCTAGAAGGCCAGCGACGGCGCCATCGAGGCCACCAACAGCGAGAGAGGCGGTTCTCTTAACAGGTGCATTGAAAGTGGACAATTTTTAAAGGGACGCTTAGGCAACTCTTGGAAAACTCTTCTACAACTTTAAGAGAAACATTTCGGCCAAAAAAAGAGGAGCCTCGTGATAGTGTCCATTGATTTTTTGTTGTTTAAGGGAAAGAATCTAGGGAGTAAAGGAAGTGCTAAAGAGAGTTCCTAGAGATTAGAAAGGTTCCCCGTGGTGGTGTCCGCTGAGTTTTTGTTGTTTGTAGAGTGTAGAGATTTTAATTTAGGGTTAGTTGTGAGGAATTCTTTGAGAGATTGTAAGAGTGGAGGGAAAGTGAGAGATTTCTTCCTCCTTTCCGAGGGAAAGAATATAGGGAGTAAAGGAAGTGCTAGGAGAGTTCCTAGAGATTAGAAAAATTCCAATATTAGTGAGGAATTTTCGAGAGATTGTAAGAGTGGAGGGAAAGTGAGAGATTTCTTCCTCCTTGCTACTTCAAAAAGGAATTGCTTCGAGAGATTGTAAGAGTGGAGGGAAAGTGAGAGATTTCTTCCTCCTTGCCGCTTTGAAGAAGAATTTTCGAGAGATTGTAAGAGTGGAGGGAAAGTGAGAGATTTCTTCCTCCTTGCTACTTCAAAGAGAAATAGGAGGTGCTAGAGAGAGTTCATAGAGGTTAGAAAGGTTCCAATATTGTGAGGAACTCTTTAAAATTGTAAGAGTGGAGGGAAAGTGAGAGATTTCTTCCTCCTTGCTACTTCAAATTTTCGAGAGATTGTAAGAGTGGAGGGAAAGTGAGAGATTTCTTCCTCCTTGCTACTTCAAAAAGGAATTGCTTCGAGAGATTGTAAGAGTGGAGGGAAAGTGAGAGATTTCTTCCTCCTTGCCGCTTTGAAGAAGAATTTTCGAGAGATTGTAAGAGTGGAGGGAAAGTGAGAGATTTCTTCCTCCTTGCTACTTCAAAGAGAAATAGGAGGTGCTAGAGAGAGTTCATAGAGGTTAGAAAGGTTCCAATATTGTGAGGAACTCTTTAAAATTGTAAGAGTGGAGGGAAAGTGAGAGATTTCTTCCTCCTTGCTACTTCAAGAATTTTCGAGAGATTGTAAGAGTGGAGGGAAAGTGAGAGATTTCTTCCTCCTTGCTACTTCAAAAAGGAATTGCTTCGAGAGATTGTAAGAGTGGAGGGAAAGTGAGAGATTTCTTCCTCCTTGCTGCTTCGAAGAAGAATTCTGTGTGTTGTAAAGAAAAAAGAGATTCAGAGGAACTTCGAGGAGTTTGCTTGTGGAGGAATTAGAGATAAGTGATATTTACTTATTGAATTTGTATGACTTTATTTTTATATATAAGTTCTAAGTTCTGTTATATCTTCTCTAAGAGTTCTGAGTAGTTTTCTTTGTCTTTCTCCTTGTCTTGAGATTTTGTGAAATGATGATTTGAATTGGTTGTGCCCATGAGAATGTTAAAGAAGTTGTGATGATCTTTTCACTTTGAAATGGTAATTTGAATTGGTGAAGCCATAAAAATGTTTAATAAATTGTGATGATCTTTTCACTTCAATCTTAATTTACTTTCAATCTGGCAATTGATTTGTTAAAATATGTTGAGTTTTACAATTAAAGTGAAGATTACATCCAAGATTTAGGGAGGTCAAATTCTTTGAAAGTTGGGTGCAAATAATTAGGGAAATAAAATTATCGGGCGTTGAATTGGATATTTTAGAGTGACGGACTAAAATCCTCAATTTGGTCCTATCATTTGGGTGCTGAAGTGTAGATGTTAGCGCTCAAGCGAGGGGAACGTGGGAGCTTCAAAGTGAGAGTCGGTATCCTCCCAGCCTAGCCACAGATTCAACAACCAAGCATAGGATTACTTAATGTTCTTTATGCTTGGACCAAATGGTAAAGAATAGGTATGCTCCTATTTGGCACAATGCAATTTGAACTAATTCACTTTATCCATTCACTTTAATTTCTTGACAAGGAGAAGGATGCTTTGTTATATATTGAACTTCACATTGGAAACTTTATTAGATAGAATTAGTTAATTAAGAGTTTGTTAAAATTACATATTTATTTCAATTGCCTATTAGTGACAAATAAAGAATTTGAACTGTGTTGTTGTGATTAAATATTGATTTTCTAAATCCTAGTTCGTAGCCTGTAGTATTACTCCCTATGGGATCGATATCCAGGACTTAGCCTTGTATTACTTGCACGATACGTGTACTTGCATTGATAAGTGTGACTTTGCAGTTATTGAATATTTTATACACATTTTTATCAAATATAACTGTTGTCAATTTCTTGGCGTCATTGTTGGGGACTTAAATCTTGTAGCAACAGTATCAAATTCTTGTATTTTTAAGCATATATAAAGTCGCTGCCAGGTGTCATGAAGGAAGGTGATACAAGTTAGATCTGTTAGATTCTTAGCACAGTTATACTTAAGTCAGTCCTAATGACTTAACTCGCATTGGTCATCGTGATCGACCCGGCGAGCAATGTTTGTTAAGGCAACGCGACAAACATGGGAGCACTTTCCTAACGAGTCTGGGTCACTATCCATGCTAACATGCAAATGAAAATGAAAAATCAAAACATACAAGTGATGAGCGTACCATGGGTTAAGGACACAAGTAAAGATGAGTGTACTGCAATGGCAGTGACTCTAGGAGGTATGCCAAAGGGGCAGTGACCTGACGGACTGGGCTTGCTATGGTGGCAATGGCCCGAAGTGGATGGGTGTGCCGTGGTGACAACAACCCCAGGTGATATGTTGATAGGGAAGTGACCTGTAAAGGATGGGCATGTCTTGGTGGCAAAGGCCCAAAAAGAATGTGCAACTTAAGCATATGACCAAAATCATGCAGACGAACAAATACAAGACAGGATGTAATAATGCAATCAAACATATGCACTATAATATGCAAAAATTCAAACACACATACAAAACAGTATGGTGGTGCAAGTAGTTGGTCAACCGGGTTAAGGCATCCGGTTGAGCTAAAGCGTCATGCCAACTATCTCGAGAAAGCCAATTGAAAGTGAAGTAAAAAGCTCGTCGGGCCAAGGGCGGCTGTACAGGGCGAAGTGAAAAGCTCGCCGGTTCGGGGCGGCCGGTTAGAGCAAAGTGAAAGGCTTTTTGGGCTAGGGTGGCCAGTAGGAGTGAAGTGAAAGGCTCGCCAGGTTGGGGCGACCGGTTAGTGCAAAGTGAAAAGCTCGTCGGGCTAGGATGGCTGGACAGAGCGAAGTGAAAAGCTCATTGTGTTGGGGCGGCAGGTCAAGGCAAAGTGAAAAGCTCGCCGAGCTGGGGCGGCTGGTAGGAGCGAAGTGAAAAGCACACCGGGTCGGAGTTGCTTGTCAGAGCAAAGTGAAAAGCTCGTCGGGCTAGGGCGGCCAGACAGAACAAAGTGAAAAGCTCATTGGGCCGAGGCAATCAGTCGAGGCGAAGTGAAAAGCTCGCCGGGCTGGGGCGCCCAATTGAGGCGAAGTTAAATGCTATGTGACGTGCAAAATGCAACATGCAAACATCCACATGTAATAGAGAGCCATCCCCTTGCTAATGACCTCACCGGGAAAGATAGGATCAACAAATTAAAAAAAGACGATTGCCACCTTTGCTTTAGCGAGGCAAGTAAAGAACTTCTCCCCGGATATCCAAGGGGGAAGTTCTTCGCCTTGTCGTGGAATGAACTAGTAACGACGCTTTTCCATATTTTATGATGCCTCCGAGCATTACAAAATGAACTAATGACTCGCATTTTCTCGTTTTGCAAAGGCGTATTCTTTGATTTTTCTAACAAGAATGAAGCGACCAAAGTAATGGGGAGCGAATGGGGCTCTAACCTTTAGGATTTTTTGTGCTAAGGATAACAGTCATATAGGATTTGCTTGGCTTTCATAGGGGACTTGATTGCGTAAGGAAAAACTTATCCTAAATGCCACCTCTAAGAAAATAAATTATCCATCACACAGATGCGTCATCGTGCCGGCACTGGCTGACACACGCATTGATACGAGATTCAGAAAAATTGATATTAAATTAATAATAATGATGCAATGTAACCCAAACAATAATGTAACTTTAATGAAAATAATTTTTCCTTAAAAACTCTTTTAAAGTCTCAATTCCCTTTTAAGTATACATATCGTTCAAGTAATATAGGGCTCTAATGGAGTCCTAGATATCGATCCCACAAGGAAGCTAGAAATATATATATAAGATAGCTATTTATGTTCTATTATAAACTTAAAATAAAAAAAAGTAAAGTATGAAGTTTGAAGTTAAACTAATTAAGTGAAATGCTACTAAATATGCAAATGTACGACTATAATAAGTAAATTAAACTAAATGCTAAACTTTCAAAAGTAAATTGTTGAAATAAAATAAAGGTTTTTATTGACAAAAAATTCAAGTAAGAGAAAACATTCTTCCCCTTTACAATGGAAATTTAGCTTGTGAAGAAATTGAAATCATTTGAAAAATATATTTAAAATTTTTTTTGTGTAAAATAGGAGCAATCCTATTCTCTACCCTCTCCCGAGCACTATAAAAAGCATTGACTAATCTAGAGTTTGGTCCCTAATTTTGTGGTTAGGCTGGGAGGATATCGACTATCACTTCAGAGCTCCCACTACTCCCTCACCTAAGGGCTAATATGCTTGCATTAGTTTCCAATCAATTGAACCAAATTGCGGATTCTAATCTGTCAACTTAAAATCTTCCAATTTTACATCTAACAAAGTATATTTCTCTATTTATTTGCACCCAATCCCATGGATGAAATACTCTCCTATGAAATCACATGTGATTCTCCATTTGTTGTAGAAATCATATCCCCTTTTCAGAACATATATTTCTCAACACATTTTAATAATTCAATTGGACAGATCAAAAAGTAAATGAATATCAAAGTTCAAATCATCTTAAATTATTAAAATTTAAAACCGTAGAAAACCAAATAAATTCTTCACAAAATCATTTCTTCAAAGTAGAGAGAAGGATAAAGAAGACTACTCAGAATTCATGAGAAGGATACAATAAAACACAAATTTCATATATTAAAATAAGTTTACAAACAAAATAAATGAAAAATACAACTTAACTCACTATCCTTCCCAAACAAATTCCTAAAAATTCTCTCCAAGCTTTCCCTCTTTACAATCACTCCCAATTCTCTCTTAGAAATGTAATGAAGAAGAAATCTCTTACCTTCTCTCTCCTCTTACAACCCTAGAAGAAAATCTCCTCTTCTCTCTCTCTAACTCACGCCAATTCTCTCACTCTCTCTCTCGTCACACTCTAGAAGCCCCCCTTCCTTTTGGGTTGCTTCCTCTCAAAAGAGTTTTAATTTCCCGCCAAAATTCAAAAGTCAAAACTTTGAATTTCAAAAGATGTGCCTGCATGATCCAGGGGTTAAATCCATTTAAATTGGAACCTTCAATAGTGTCTAAATGCATTGAATCACTCCATGGGGTGCTTGGAACAAGTGTCCACTTGAAAATTTAGGCAAAATTCATCTCGAATAGCCTTAATTTGAAAATATCACGCTTGACGCATCATGCGCCAATGCTATGGATTTTGACGCATCATGCACCGGTTTGGTGCATCATGCGGCAAACCCCAAAATTGGTTGTTTTTGCTCCAAATTTTGCTCCTTTTGCCATTTTTTCTCCAAATACCTAAAAATGATATACCTGCAATAAAAACATAAAAATACCTTTCTTTAAAGTGTAATATCACCAAAAATAGGCATAGAAAGAGTACTTAAAGCAGTATATTATTTTTGTGTATCACGCACCCCGTGTGGGCAATCGAACCTGCACGCCTAATGCCACTTCAGCCTAGGGCTAGCTAGGAAATAAAAGTATGAAGGGGAAGAGGAGTTATACCATCGCGTGGTTTGCACGGAGCCAAGTGAAGTCCAAGAATGCTTTTGCACGTGGTCCGAGACTCTTGCATCCTTTCGAACGGTGATGATGTTCACTATCCACCAAAGCTGGGGTGGTCAGGCGAGGTGTCTGGTCACCAAAAATGCGAGTTGACGAGGTAATAGAGGTGGTACACCGGTAGCACGCAACTGGAATGATAAAAGTTAGGAAGAGCGCACAAAACTTAGATTTGCGTTCTAGAACAGGACTGGCTCATCATAAAAATGACGTCGGTGAGGAGGTAGGCCAGCTAGGTGTGGCCGAAAAGGAAGACTAAATAACAATTGACCGGCTGGAAAGAAGAAAATCTCCAAAAAGAGGTGGCGGTCGGCTGCAGATGGTAGAGCTCGACGGCTGACAGAAGCTTCAACGATTGGGGGGAGTTCGACGGCCAAGAAACGCGCCGGCAAATAGGCTGGCGGGAAGGAGAGGCTTCGGCGTCTGGCTGGCCAAGAAGGAGTAGCTCTGACTCGTCTGGCCGGCGAGATCCGCTACAAGGAGAGGTAGTCTGGCCAAGTGGAATGTCGGCGGCTCGTTTGCTGGTGAGGGGAGGTCGGCGATGGGGTTCGGAAGCGACACAGGAAAGCTTCACGAGTATGGCGGTGAGTTTCGTGTGTTAGGGTTGGTGAGAGAGGAAACTGCGTGGGTTTTTTTTATATTATAATGATAATATATATATATATATAAGCTTATATTATAATAATAATATTTATATTATTATGATTATTGTTCACATATTCTTCATTTGTATACGTCCTCACAGTAGATTGGATGTCCTTTCTAACTAAAGCTGATGTTCTCGATGCATCCGCATAGTCCTTTTCGCCANCTTTTCTCAGGTTATGAGATGTAGCTATAACTTATATTATTATAATAATATTTATATTATTATAATTATCGTTCACGTATTCTTCACCCGTATACGTTCTCGCGGCAGAGTGGATGTCCTTTTTGACTAAAGCTAATATTCTTGATGCCTATGCGTAGTCCTTTTTGCCATTCGGGGTCGTCCGGATCACTTTTTTCGACTATCTGGACAAAAATGATAATTTTCATACTTTTAATTTGTTCATGAAATTGTGGCATAACGAACAGCCTACTTAGATGGAATCGACATTTCGGAAACGCTCACGCGGTCTATTTTGTCATTTGGGGTTGTTTGAGGCTGCTCGGACCACCTTTTCAGTAACTGGGATAAAAAATAATAATTTGCGCATTTAGGTTCGCCTGCAAAGTCGTAACAAACTAAACATCCTCTCTAAGTAAAATCAATGTTACGGACGTGATCGTGGAGGCCGTTTTGTCTTTTGGGCTCATCTGAATGGGCTCACTAGAGATTGGGCCAATGCGAGCCAAATTCACGTGCGAAGCGATGAATAATATTTTTTTCCTCAATCGGAGTCGTCCGTTGTGCCAAATACCGACCAACCTTCGCTTAAGCAAAATCCAAAGTCTAGCAATGCCCCTCAACACGCGCCAAAAGGTCTCTGGTGGGTGTCTAAACTACCGGATGGCTACAGACAGGCTGAAAGCTATCCCGAGTCATGCCGGTGGACACCCTACATTCGTGACATTAAAAATTGATGCCAACAATATCTAAATAAAGCTCCTGTTTCTGATGGTTTCTGTTCTACTTTCTATGTTCATTGTTGGGATATCATTAAAAAAGATGTGATTCTTGTTGTCCAAATTTTTTTTCTTGGTGAAAATCCAGGTAAGTTCTTCAGTTTTGCTTTAATTGTTCTTATTCCTAAAGGGACCGCAAGCTCTCATGGGACAACTTTTGGCTTATATCTCTTACTACTGATCTCTCCAAAGTTTTGAGTAAGATTATTGTGAATCGGCTTCAACCACATCTCTCCCAGTTCATTTCTCCACAACAATCTTTTTTTATTAAAGGTAGAGAAATTACTGATAACTTTCAGTTGGCTCAAGAAATGATTGAAGACCTTGACAAAAAATGTTCAGGGGTAATATGGTCTTTAAGCTTGATATCAAAAAGGCTTTTGACACTAGTAGCTGGGTTTTCATTCTTAATGACCTACAGGCTAAAGGATTTCACCAAAATTTTTGTTCACTTATCAAAAGATGGCTTGCTAACAATTACTATAGTGTTTTTGTCAATGGCAAAGCCCATAGATTCTTTTCTACTTACAAGGGCGTAAAGTAGGGAGTTCCACTTTCTCCAACCATCTTATTATTGCTTTTGATTAACTCTCTAGGATTGTCAATAATTTACATGGCCTCCATCCTCATTTGCAATATGCTCATAAGTCTAAAGTCTTGGTTAGTCACCTTGCCTATGCTGATGATGCTATTCTGTTTGTAATGCTAACAAGTCTGCCATTAAGGCCACTATGCTCCTCTTGAATAATTTTCAACAAGCTTATGGTTTGATTTTTAACCTGGCTAAGTGTTCTCTTTATTTTGGGAAAGTTGTGCATTAGAACATTCAAAACTGTGCTTCCAATTTAATGAATTGTAAGATTGATAATTTACCCCTCAAATACCTTAGTGTGAACATTCTTAGAGGAAGAAGAAAACAGGTTCAAATGGATTAAATTGTTGAAAAGGTGAAATCCAGGATTAATGATTGGATAAAAATTTTTTTGTCCAATAGTGGCAGGCTCACCTTCTTGAAAAGTGTGCTTTTATACTCTACCTCTCTATGCCATGCAAGTTCTCAAAACCAAAAAAATTACAAAAAAACAACTTGGAACACTTTTTAATAACTTTCTTTAGGGTGGCTCTCATTCTTCTAAAATTTGGACTAACTGGCATTATATTAGCATACCTCTTGCCTCTGGGGTTCTTGGTGTTATAACTTTGCAACAAATTATAGATATTAATATGTGCAAGCTTTGGTTTGAATTTCATTCTGGGGAGTCTCTTTGGGCACAATTTATGTTTCATAAATATTATACTTCTCTGCATCCCTCCACGATTACTTGGAAGATTGGAGATTCTAAAATTTGGAAAGCAATTACTCTTGCTAGATCTGTGGCTTCCCGGTTCATTTTTTGGGATGTGGTGGATGGCAAAGTTTACTTAAGGTAGGATCATTGGGGCACCTCTAATCTTACAAATTCACCTCACTCCATCATTGATACAAATCTCATTATTTCTGATATGTGGTTGAATGGTAGCTGAGAGTTGCCTAAACTTATTTCCTTGATTGGAGAGGAGGCCAACTCTTTTGCTAGAATTCTTATCTCTACTGATACTAAAGATGTGCTTATGTGGAAATTCAATTCACACTAAAATGTTATATTTTCATACCTATAGCTTTCAAAAATGGAAGTGGAGCCCTTACATATGACATCAATATCTTTCCCCTTCTATTGCTTTCTTTCATTGGATATTTATAAAACATATGCTTCCTCTAGATGATATTTTGAAATTGGAAGAGCTGTGGATGGCTTCATGTTGTTAAATAAGTAAGAAAGAGGCTGAGTCACCTCAACATGTTTTATTTGCCTGCCATTTTCTTAGATCGGTTTGAAAAATGGTTGGGAGTTTTTTTGGTATCATTTGGTTGTCTCCACAAAACTTAAAAAGTATTCTTTATACTTGGAAGTTAGTTGATTTTTTTCATAACAAATTGCTATATTTTCCTATTACTACTTTGTGGTTCTTATGGATGGCTAGAAATAGCCATAAATATTAGGGTTCTTGATCTATTACTTTTACTACTGTATCTTTTATTTTGGCTTACTATTTTAAAGTTATGAGAGTTGTTGGTGCCTCTAACAGTGTCTCTAGCAGTACCCTCTCTTCTCAGAGTGGCCAAAGACTAACTTTAATTAGTTGGTTACCACCCTCTCATGGTTGGATTAATGTTAAAGTTGGCAGAAGTTATACTATTATTGCTACTGGTATGGGTGCTCTCGTTTGAGACACTAATGGGAAATGTTTGGCCTTTTTTTCCATCCCTTGCATTGCTTCCTCTCCTTTGGAAGCCGAGGCCAGAGTTGTACTTGCAACTTTTCAAGTGGTTATCTCTCCTAACCTTTCTATGTTGATCATGGAAACTGATTCTTAAAGTTTATTTAAAATCTTAATATGGAAATTGGCTCCTGGTTGACATATTAGAATTTTGATGAAATGTATCTTACTATAGATACAAATCAATTTGCTTTGCAATATAGTTTCAAACATCAAGAAAGCAATAGCCCTGCAGATTGGCTTGTGAAATTTGGGTTTAACAATGTGTTGGTTGGTAATGTTGCCCCTTCTTTGCTCAACACTCTTATACAAACTAATCTTCAGGCTCCCTATATTCACCTCTAACTTCTCAACATTGCTATATGGTTTTATTTTGAAGGGATGGCTTATATGGATTTGGGAGCTTGCTGATGAGTCTCCCACTGATTTTTCTATTGTGTTGAAAGCTTCTCACATTACTTACCTCTTTTCTTTTTCTATCTCTTGCTCAAAGATATAACAGTGAAGTTTCCTTCTGTTGTAGGATTGGTAGTAGGGAAACTATTTCCTAAAGAAGCCTTAGTTTTTATGGATTTGGTCTTTACTGCTCTACCAAAAAAACCATTCTACATTTTTTATTCTATACAAGTACTTTTCTCAGGTTATGAGATGTAGCTATAACGACTTTTTGATGCTTAACATGTTGCTGCTCTAAGTTCGAACTCCAGCTACTTTGGATGAGGATTTTTTGGCTTTACAACTCTCACAACTGATTTTGCACTTATTTTTACAAGTTAATATCGGGTATACTTTATTGGGTTGGTATACTTTTTTTTGGGTTACATGTATTTTTGGGGAAGATATACCTTTTTGCTTCTCTTTTTTCTCTTTTTTGTGTGGATTTGTAATGTGGAAGGAGGAACAACTAGGACATCATGTATTTCTTTTTGTTTTTAGTGAAGATCCTCTTTCCCTCCATCTTTTTGTAACCTCATCTTTTATTAACGCGTAGGGAGCCGCGAGTTGCAATTTTTTTTTTTTTTATTATTATTATTATATATATA